>JAVQJL010041166.1:0-23478 GCA_036024295.1 Nannoperca obscura
ATTTCTTTAAAGTTAAGACTAGTTTAAAGTCATCTTCATTGAAAAGTACAGTGCTTTTCCTTCAAAAATAAGGACATTTCAATGTGACCCCAAACTTTTGAACGGTAGTGTATATCTGATGGCCACAGAGGAAATAAGTCTGACTTTTCTGTCTTTATTTTGTAGAAGGTTCTCCTGTGTTCTTGTTCTTGCCTGCACTTGCATGAACTACTTGTTGTACTTTAACATTAGAATAAATCTGTCTAGACTGTCATTCCTCCAGAGCAGAGCTATTTCAAAAGTTGCACAAAGGAGATTGTGAGGCTATTACCAGCATAGGCAGGAGTGTTTCGATAGCTGTTTGATAGGGTGGGCTTGGGAAATCTTGTGAATTAAAATATGAAGGAGATGTCAGTCAAAGCAGTTAAATGTCATCTAAAAAACAGCGCAGATCAGGGCCTAAACTTCATTGCAGCCAATTAAAGAATATGCCACAGACGTTAGGTTATCAGGTCATTTCCGTTTCATAGCAATTAGTCAGCTGTAAATTCAAAGTTCTTATGAAAGCTGACCTGCTCAGCACAGTGTTAGTAACTCTCCAGACCCGGCACATGACATCAGTTAGCTCGAATCAAAGCCTCTGACCTTTGCTGCCTCAAAGATTGACGAGTTTTCTTTACAGTTATTCCTACAATTGTAGCGTGTACATTTCCCAGTGAGGGCAAACCCTGTGACCTCTAGGCAACTGTGCCCTTCATGCTGTAAAACACATGGCCTTAATAGGGTAGAGAAATAAAGAAATGCCTTGTATGACCTTTTTAATGTTCAACCATTGCCATTAAAATTCACCTGTGCTTCCAATTATTTGCCTCCATTGTCATCCAGCACAGAAATAACTGCTGGGCATAAAACACGAGAGTGGGGGAATATTGTGTCAATTAGTGCAGAATAACAGCAGCAACATTAGCACAGTAATTGATTCACTTATTTAAAAAAAGACCTCACATCTTTTTTTACAAGACTATAAAACTATTTCATTGACTTTAGCAGAAACATGATGTGTTATGAACCTTGTTATCGGAGATCAACATGCGAGCTAGGAAACACGTTCTGTTTTACCTTTTGCTTGTTCTATCCTCTGCACTCAATTAACCTTTTCTCAGGTTTAAAATGTAATGCTAACATTGATAATGTAGACACAGCAACAGTGAATGAAATGTGTACAATTTGTACAGTGCAGCAAGGCCAATGTACCCTCTGTTCCTGTTCTTCACAGTTCTGAAATAATGAATGCTGTAGTGATCACATATTTACACTTCCACAACACTATTACATTAGTGGCAAAGAGTCTTTTGCTAATTTCATCAGAAATGACTAATTGAAAAAGCTTTATTGAATCATCCAGTTTCAAACTTTGGCATAGACTGCACTTGCAGCAATTGCTTTCGTGGGAGAAGAACAAAAAGCAACAACTGAGGTGTTGCTAAGCTGATTGGATGGTTTAAACTGAGGAGATGGTGCCTTTTTGAGATTCAAACTGATTAGATAATAAGTGACAAATGCATGATTAGAAGAATAAAGTGACTACAACTAGTAAACTTACGTAGGCAGTGATGGATATTTAAATCAAGAATGCTAAAATGTAGGGCCGAAATGCACTGAGCTACACACAATGGACATCTCACTGTTACTGTGTTTCGATTGAGTCTTGAGTATAATGTGAGTACTAAAATCTTATCATTGTTGTTGAACATGATAGTGTAGGCCTGCATATTTTATACAAGATTGTGTTGGCCTAGATATTTTATTCATGATTGTCTTTGCATTGGCTGCTGCCAAAATCTAACTTTTTGGGGGACTCTGATGCTCCAGAGGCAATTTTGTTATAAAGCCTGATGTTCCTTTTGTAATATAAGATATTTTTGTACTTTAGTAGCTACAACTAAACAAATAATGCAACATTAATCTCCAGCCTGTAGCATTCAGCACGACAGACATTCAATTATTCATGTCTTTTGTCAGTTTTGTGAGGCATCCCACATTGCCTGGAGTTTAACAGGTTAATCACTCAGCCACATTAAAGCGCAGATTTCTACAGGTTGCCCCCCAAAACACTTACATTTGGATGATCTGATGCTACATAGAGTACACCTGCCGGGATGGCACTCAGGAGTAGAAAAATAAGAGTCGGAAACAAACAATATCATTAAATATGGATGTTTGTCTTCTCTTCTAAAACAACGTATTTGACCAAGTAATGGATTATTCAAATAACGATTGAGACACAAAGACAGACTATTCAAGCAAAACAATAGGCCCCTTTGAGAGGATATGATCGCAGTGAAAACTATCTTAAACATCCCGGTTACCACTCAGCAGTGGGATGATACTGTTGTGGAAGTGCTTGGGAGAACTGCACACACACTCACAGGGCTTTGGTAGTCTTACAAGGTTTGTCTAAAGCTGTAGATATCTGAATTGATATCTTTGATTTTTATTCTGATGTCCAATGTTCATCAGTGCTACTACTAGAAAACGTATTTTACAGCCCTTGAGCTGTACTCTGTAAAGACATGTGCTTTTGGCTGAAGGGCCTCTTCCATTTTCCTCTCAGTCCGCTAATTGGCATAAGTGAATAATCCACTGCACCAGTGACACTAATAGATGTGAATGTATTGATTTTTCACTTACTGGGATGACAGTAAATGGTTAGAATATCTGTAGCAGATCTGCTTACTTGATTGACAAATAGAAAAGAGAGTGTATTTCAGCTGCAAAATAATATTAATATTCGCCTCTAGCTAATAAGGTATCCTCTACACCAGTGTTACAACTGAGCGTCTCTGCAGTTTACTTACGGTGAGCTAGTCGATGAGCAAGACCACGGGGGTCAAAAGTCAGTGACATCCATATAGATTTATCTGCTGTTAGTTATTACCACCAACTTTCTTGTTTATGAGGTGTGATATGTCTTCCATGTAACAATTTAATATACAACAACAACTCACTTATCAAGATTATCTAGAAACATTCTTCCTCTTTTGACATATGAGACATAGAAAACTATGGTTTCCTTTTTTTGTTGCATTTTCTTAATTTCATGATTAAAAATAGAGTTTTATGCAAAATTTCTATGCAAAAAACCTGTTTTATCTCCGGAGGAAAACTTAACCTCTGCTCACTTATACTTAAGTCTGTATTTACTCCTCTTGCCCATCATCTACATGCCAAAAGCACTTTTAAACTCTTATCACTTCTTCTGGGGAAGGAGAAATGAAATGGCCTTGCAAAATGAAAAATGCGTGCGTCTGTCGCACGACTGTGAGGCTGCCACAACAGCCACGATAAAAGCAGTGTGAACACACAGCACTGACATGTCCACCGACAAGTATATGTACAGATCCTGTTCCACCCTCATATCCACCAAGACCAGGGTGAGGGATAAGTTTGCACTGGCACTGTGTGGTTACCATGGTAACAATAAGAAAAGATCATATCAGGGCCATCTGTTTATTGGGGGAAAAAACTAATTCAAAAATATACCTGTACTTTTACGTCCATGAAAAATTCAGCAGATGTAAGGTTAGAATTTAAGCCGAAGTTCCTTTCAAAATAAAATAATAAAAAATAAATTATGTGTTTAAAAAATAACGAATAACTGAATTAAAGTATTAACTGTTCATTAATCCTATTCAGGAATGAATCCTTCATTAGTAGGCGCATACTCATTATACAGTGCATTGTATGTAAATATTATGAATAAATATTAGGAACCCACACATTACAAATGTCCACATATTTACAAAGTAAACAAAAAAACATTTTGTCGAGTATTATTCCCTGCTATTCTAGGCTCATGAGACTGGGTTGGGTTTTATTTCAACAAGCTATAAATGAAACTTTCTGACTGGAATTTCAACTGCAGCAGATGTTGCTGAAACATGTGTCACTGAGCAAGTGTTACATTCTCAGCTTAGTGCCTTGCTGCCTCTACTCAAAACATTACAAATGCAAATCACAAAGAAATCAAAGATTTAATTACTTATACAAATATACAACAAATTAGCTAAGTGAAATGAGAGCATATTGGAGCTGTTTTGGGGAAAAAAACGGCTTTTTTCATACATTATAATAAAGATGGCAGTAATGACACACTGGACCTGAACAGCAGGCACTAATAATTCTCAAACTATAAAATTCAGCAAGAAACAAAGCCTCTTCTGGCAAGGAATTCCTTTGTTTAAGCATCTTGGTATTGAATCATCAGACCTGTTTAACCAGTATTTAAAAGTTCATTAAAAACCTCCAAAAGCCTTGGTCAATATGTGAAATTGTTTATGTTTATATGGGCATAAATGTGGAATATTTATCTATTAGACTGAACATATTATAGGATTCATAGCCTCAAGCTAATTTCCAGTGCCTGTCCCTACATTGCCCTTAATTGCTTACTGCTGTTTAAATGCTAACACTATGAATTTTTCAGCAACCGTTAATGAACAATAGCTTAGAGAAGACATTTAATGGATCGCTGTTGAATTTTAAACCTTCATGAGTTTATTATGAGAGTGGCTCTAAAAGATAATGTATACTAAGCAGTATATGAAATTTTATTTACATTTTCTCAGGGAAAGGTTTCATTTCAGTAGCCAAAAGGGAAACACTATCTTTTCCTCCAAAGTTGAATTATTATGGAAATCATCTTGTCTCTCTAAAAGAAATGAGTGTGTCATGCAGCTGAGTCATGAAATGATGGCTTACCCTTTTCACCAAAATCACCGGTTACTGTGAGTGTTTTATAATCTTTGATATTATTTTTGTCTAGACAGATAGCAGAAGACATATTACAAACAGTGGCTTTCCTTTCCCCTTTACAACAAGGTTTGTTTGACAATCACGTTTTATTTTCAAGGCACTGCATCAGTTTTTTTTGGGAGTGAGGGGTTTGCCACTGATACATAACCTGAATAGATTAACGGACATTAAAAAGCAGCCACAGATTTAAAAAAGGGCTGAAAATATCAATCACTACAAATCTGAAAATTTTAGAGCAGCACTGAGCTGTTTACTCCCTGGTAATCCTTTAAAACCCAACCAACTCAGGGAATTTGGGAAACTAATACCATGCTTGACCACTCTGATATGCCAATGCTGCTTTAGCACAGCAGTGTTGTGAACAGAGTTGGTTTTGACGTCTAAATCACTGTTTTTCAGCGCATGTGTGGGGAAGACAGTCAGTTGTAATGTGCAGCTACAACAGCCCATTGTGAAATATTCTGCTGGGGAGATCGCACGTGATCATCGGCTCGCAGAAAGGTTGCGCTGTGCAAGCCATAATTGTTTTATTTGAGAATGAAGCAGATAATAATCATTATTAAAATGAATGACAGTAAGAAAAACAAACAATCCCAAAAAAACCTAATTGAGCGTGTTAAGTGTCCTCAAACCAAATGAGGTATGACTAAATGCGTCCTTGGAAATATGAAGCTGCATTAGGCTTCGCGAAAACAAAGAGTCACTGCATTCTTTACCAAACATCGCAGCGTGCAGAGGCGCATGGTTTCATGCCAGATACATAAAATTAGCAATCAGCAGAAAACAGCATGCAAAGGTACAACCCCATGATTTCTAAATGTGCTGTGACTGTGATGAAAATCCTAGCTAAGCTGCGTTCAGTGTTTGTCTGTATTTTTCATTACTACTGTGATGTGCTGTCTGTTGAGCTTCGAACAAGCACTGAAGGCAGTCAGCCACAGGAAAATACAGATGAAAATACTATCGCTAATTTACTGATGTCAAACATCCGAGACATGCCTGAGAAAGACTTTTCCTCCAGATTTCCATAGCACAAAATATTGGTCTCTTTATGTGTTCTGTTAGTTTTACTTCTTAGTGACAATGAAATACTGTAAAAATAGACACAGTGATCAAAGGCACATGTGGGACTGGTGAGAGCAAAAAGAATTCATCAACAGTCGGAAAAAGTGGGTCTGCTGCTCATGTCTGTCTAAAAGCAAAGTAAAATCTACGGAGCAGCTCGTGGCACGTCTCCTCTGAGAGCCAGGTGCTCAAAATCACCTGAGGTCACCAACTCTCCTCCCACGTGGGCATCCGTGCCCTCTGCAGGCGCTATCAATGTTTAAAAGCTTTATAAGCGGGGAGAGACTGAGAGGTAGAAGAGGGGGTTTGTCATATAAGACTAAAAGCAAGAGAAAAAAAAATATTAGATAGGGAGAGTAGGGGGAAGAAAAAACAGGCATTCAGGAGTAGAAACTAGATAGAGAGAAGGTGGTCATTTTTGTTCACTTTCCCAAATATATCTCTAAAACCTCTTATTTCTGAAACCTTAAGTGGGTCTTTTATTCTGGACAGTTTGTGTCAAGTTGATCTAACAAAATCGTCTAATTCTCCACCCTGTTTAAAAGCAGACTGGGACACAAGTATGAAAAATTGATGGGAAATAACAGCTAGAAAAAGAACCTAAAGTGTCTGTTAAACACCGGACAATCCTTTTATTTAAACATCAAATTTAGCCAGAAGGAGCAGTGCCTCGCAGTGTACACCTGATATAATTAAAAACTCAGTCGGGTTTAATTACTCCCCAAAGCAGCATGAAGAGAGCACCGCTTCTGTTTTTTGTTTTTTTGTGATGTAGCACTTTTGAGGATGACGCTCAGCTTTGGTCGAATCGGGCCCACTCAATGCGTGACGCAGTACAGTGTTATGTGTATGCTTCATACAGAGAGTCGCTTTTAGCCTAACTGAGATCCAGAAACCTGCGGTGTAAATTAAACAACCACGGCCATCAGCTAGGAGTTGGTCGGGCGAGAAAGCTATTACTGGAGATGTTACAAGTCATTACTAAAGTGCCAGGGTATTCTTGGTAGTGAGCAGCATGTGTGTAAATAAGTGCTTCTCATTTGGGAAAGCAGTACGGGGACGTGTGATGAGAGGGTTGAAGCTCGCTGCATGTTTTCCTTGACAGTCTCTGAATCACAGCTTTGCCTCCACAAATACAGTTTGATACGCCGGGAAGACCTTTTTACCTTCGGTGTCCATCCTTCAGATGAAAGTGTCGGGGAAATACTTGACAATATTTTGATCCAACACCAAGCTGGAATATCAAGCAGTCACTGAGATTCTGTGCTGTTGAACTCTCGTCCTGCGGTGTGACATTACAGTACACAGCATCCAGATCACTGAACACCGAGTCAAGTGTGTATTTCAAATGCTTCCAGGATGTCTTCTTCAAAGCTCTGTTTGACTTAAATGGTTGATTCACCAAAAATTACCAAAAAAACGAATTTTCTCAATGTGAAGTTAGCCAACAACTCTTTAAACAATATAACAATAAAACACAAAGCTGTGTTTCATAGTTAAGAGCAGTGTGTTCACACGCTTTTATAGTGTTTTGTGGATGCTAGTTACCTTAAACAGGGGGAATAGTAATGGGGAAAGATGAAGAGACAAACATCTTCACTCTTTTGTACTGACTGAGAGAGGATCGCGACCCCCCTACTGGAGCCCCGAGGCATTACCAACAAATTGACGAATAATTAACCCACAAAGACAAGATTCTGTGTTTGCATTACTGACTGCATAGACTACATATTCTACAGTGATATATATAACAGTAACCAGTACAAATACTGCATATATATACTACCTGTCACAACAACAATTGTGAGGTGCGACTGCACTTAACGAATAACTTGCATCTCAAAACAAATGGTACTCTACTGGGCAGGCTCTCGCTGCGTTTTGTGTACTTTTCAAGATGTCAGCATCAGCTATGTCACATTCCCGGGCATAGCACTGTGAAAGCAACCGACTGTGCTGTAAACGAGATGAGATGAGTCCTGTTGAGAGGTGGCTGCACAATCTGTCTCTTTTTGTGTACCTCTGACCTTCTAATGATGGAGTCATGGTTCCAGGAAGGCAACCTTGTCTAAAACTGCAACCCAAGCCAAAGTCTGAGGAGGGAAATATGAACGGTTAAGACTATGGTGCACAGAGACTCATTTCATAGCACCTTGCCAAGCTGATAACGAAATCCCTCTGACATTAGGGAGGTAGCTGCCCTCCCATTTTAATTACCTGGGAAACTGCAAGCCAGTATTTCTATAGCCTGCAGATTCTTGATGGCATTTGTCATTTTAGAGGGATTGGAAAAAACTATCAAGTAGGGCTAACGCCTCTCTAAACTAGCACATAGATTTCCAGCTAATCCGGGTGGGAGAGGGAGACTGAATGGATAAACATTGAACAGAACTGAGCAAGCAAACAATTTTAGCTGCTGCTCAAAGTGTGTCTTAAAGTAACCACCCCCGTCAAAGAGATGTTCCTAAATTGTCATACCTCGAAACAGAGGATGTACTACAGTGGTTTTGCTTCAGACTGGGGGCTAAACTGCAAACCAGTATGTGGTTTGATTTATTTATTGCGCTATTTTAGTTGTTATAAGGAACACAGAGGACTCTTCTTCTCAGAATGGCTGAAAATATCCCTTGAATAAGGCAGGGACTTAAAAAAAAAAAAAGAAATACCATCTTCTGCCATTGTAAGCAATGTGCCCGGGGTGAAAAGGCGCTAAAAGCTAAAGTATGCTCAAAGCTCCTTTCTGAACCAGAGTATGCTTAATGGCATGGAAACACTTAAGGTCAGGACTGGTGTTTCTTTATGTTTGTGTTGGTAATGGTAGAGCATCTCTACTGATATGTGCTTGAGTAATTAATGAGGTCACAGGAGTTACCGTTTTTCTTTTTTTTAATACATCGTTTTGTATATCTTCAGATGGTTTAAAGGGTACAAATCCTTGAACCGACATTAAATATTTGTATTTTTCATAATCCTTATAACAGTCGAAAGAACATGACGGCACATAAATCAAACTACAGACATTTTCTTTTAGTTTTACAATATTGCCTAACAATCCTTAAAGAAATCATTCATAATTGAATATATTACAAGTTAAAAATAATGTTTTGATATAATTTTCAATATATTCCTCAACGTCTTCCTCTTCTATTGATTTAAAGAAAGAAATGGTTTATGGTTAATATTTTTAATGTGCAATAAGCCACTTCCTATGTATCGTAGACTTCACAAAATACCTTATTTGATTTACACCACTCCAATGCCACTGTCTACAATGCATCCAATGGCTAAAACAAAACTAAACGTATATGTTCCAAAACTTGACACACTGTGTTTATATAGTACGTATCTTTGCCACTAGGCCACCAGGACTCCCTGCTCTATGATGCTGTTTCCCCGACGCGTTTCCGTTTTTCTTTTAGTCGGTCTGCTGTAACTAAGATATTAAAGAGATTTTGAGATAGACAGATACAATCATTTAATTATTTTGGTTCATAACAAAAGCAGGTTTCAAACACTGTTATTCTAAACAGTAATCAGTGTTACTTATGCTTTAGAGCGGTCTGAACTTAAAGTAGCACATGATGAATGACTCTGAAGGAGGATCCTATTTTTCTCCTTGATCAATGTTATCTCTCATTTTTCTGCGATGTTTTCTGCACTCTTTTCTTGTCCACTTACAGTAAGTCTCACTTGAGATAGTGTCAGTGGAAGGGTATGCTGAACACTTTAACATCCCCTCTGTTCTTGAGACACTCTCATCAAGTATCAAACCAGACACGGACAAGCATGCTCGTCTAGGTTTATCTGTGATCATCACATCCCGACGATAACACCCTGAGCACACAGTGGTAGCTGGGTGACACGGTGGTGTTTTTACAAAATACAAAGCGAAATATAAACCCATTTAGTTTCAAAAATTCAGTTTAAAAAGTGTATATTATACAATTCCTGCCAAGCAGCGTTTCTGCTGCAGTAAACAACGCCCTCAAAACCTGAATAAACTGTGTGATTTTCTGAAAACTGAAACAAAATATGTCTCAGGAGAGGAGGAAAAGAGAAGTGTGCTCATTTGATTTACTGCAGAGACTGCAAAGAAGAAAACTTGAAAGACACAGGTTTACTAGAGTGAAGGCTTCCCCCGGCACACAGTAAATTATCTTTTTCACTTTGAAACTTAGAAGCAGAACTAGAACTAGGAAAACAGCCTTTGGGGGGAACGATGGACATCTGTTAAGAGTGATATTTTTCTGGTAGAAAAACACTGTTTGTTAAACGTCACTCAATCAGGTTCAAATTGTATATAAAATATAGTTTAATTTGGTACACCTTTTTTATACCTACTGCAATTTTCTTCAGTACACCACCATAGTTCTTGTTGTTGACCTCATTTTTATTCATCCAGTTGCTTTTTAGCAATAAGACACTGTACCTTGTGCTGTAACTCAAATGTCTATTTATAATATTTTAAACAAAATTTTAGGCCACTGCTTAAAAAAGCATGTGACGTTAAGCGAGTTTAAAAGCTCAGTGATACATTCCAGGGGTCTGTCATTAGATACAGTGAGAAACCCTTGAGTAAAGGACCTTCGACTAAAGCAGTGCCATTCGTGTGCTAATGCTCGTACTGACAATTTTCTTTTAGAGTTTTTAAACTGCCTGGTTACCAATTAGGCCTGAACAGCACAAATGTAGGAGGCAGTGAGCCACTTTAAAGACTTCATCTTAACCTAAAAAGTAACATTAACCATGAATGTAAAGGTTTATATTCTCCTTAAATTCCAGTTATTTAATATCCCTTCAGTGGTT
Organism: Nannoperca obscura; assembly: GCA_036024295.1. Lineage (NCBI taxonomy): Eukaryota > Metazoa > Chordata > Actinopteri > Centrarchiformes > Percichthyidae > Nannoperca > Nannoperca obscura. The sequence goes on from JAVQJL010041166.1 coordinate 10,666, forward strand.
GATAGGGAGGTGAAAAGGCCTTTCCTGTGAAAGATGAAGTTTCCTCTCTCTGCTCTTGACATGTGGTGATGTGGCAAACGCTCTCTATATTGAACACTTTACACGGACTATGGTTTTCAATAGGTTCACCACGGAGTAGGAGGCATTTAAAAAAGAGAGTCAGAAGGAAGAAAACCAGCCCTGCATTTACTACGTACAGCAAATGTCTTTATCCCTTACGACAACAGCAGTGAATGTATGTATATGGAGAGCAGCAGTGTACGTATATGAACGCTCCTGTATTGTTTTGTCTGAGACTAATTCAAACTTACCACCTATTCAATTTCAGATACATCTTTCAGAAATTGTTTAAAACTTTGAGGTTGAGACTTTGACCTCATAAATATATAATATAATCCTTATTTTTCACTTGTAGACCAATAGCTTACTTCTAATAATGAATCAATTTGTCTTTGTTCAGTTAAGCCTACGAGCCTATCATTACTCTAATTGATCAGACATTTTGACACGATATAATATACTGCAATTCAATATAAATATTAAGTAAATGACAATGTGGCTTCATTTACTTATTTAAATGACTGCAGTGGGTTGTACAAGGTACAAATTGGGGTTCACTGCCCAAACCATGAAAATACCATGCACACAAATGATGAACAAGGGTACTGAACAGAAAATGAATGCTTAGGGTCCATTTTTATAAATAATAAAGTAGTTTACATTTGACCAGAAAAGAAAGGGAGAATCAGGAAAAAATCATGCAGCTGACAGCTGTACATTATGGATGGCTGAGTTAGTGAGGCTCAGATAAACAACGATCCCGAGCACCGGCCTACTTTACCAATCGAAAGCTTTAGTGGTTGTCACAAGGCACTTGGTCATTTGGAGGAAAAGCAAAGATAGTTAATTTTTAACATATCTCCTCATTTATTTATTTTCTGCATGCGCCGCCCTTTGTGTTGTCTGTCCCCGCCTGAAAAGAGCTCTCTTTGGCACTGCCACAGGGAGCCAGTCATGCAGCGTAATGTTAGTGCATACAGCAAGTGCAGGCTGAGGTGACACACAATAACATTACACGCTACACATCAGTACAAGCATTCAGACAGCGCATGTGCAAACGGCATAAAAATGCATAAAAAACGGCTCATCTGGCTGTTATGAGGCAATATATTAGACTGCATGTTGTGTAAGGTTGTAATGAATTGTCACAGAATACCTACTTGTGTGCCTTCTACACAGGATGAGAACAAAAGACAAGGGGATAACAGAGCTAGTCTCTGATATTGGATATTACACACTATGCCCCCAGAATCGCTAATGAACTTCATCCAGTTTCATGCTAATGGTTATCAGGGTGATTTCATTCCCCCAGCCTTTGTGTGTAATTATTGATTGTCCCAAGAAAGGTGGGGCGTACAAAGCCCAGTAAGCAGCAGGTAATTAGTATTTTGGACCTTTGGCAGGATAATGTCCTGTGTTGCTTTTATTTGTATGCATGAAAGCAGAGAATGTAAGAATTCTTTTCATACACCCAGATAACTAGGAGTGGAGTCCCAAGCTGCTGCCTGGATCTTCATTTTATCTTCCCTCTTAAACATGTTAACAATTAGAAGTTACAATGGGAAAAAACTCACGTTTTCAATTAAAGGCAGTAAGATAAATTATCTAAGAATCAGAGGTTTCCATGATAGTGGGAGTGATGCATTGAAGAAATATTCCCTTAAGCGTTATTGTGCCTGAATGCCTGAAAAGGAATATTATTACATGTTATTCCAATATGCGGACATTATTCTCATTATCGTGATTGATCTGAAGCTCTTCAAGAAAATTCAACGTGTGAATCCTTCTTCTCGCAGAGGACAAATGGCACACATTAAGCATATTCTAAGAAGGCAGGCGTTCCTATTCATGGGGTGTCTCAGCTTGAGGACGCAGTGGTGGTTCAAATAAGCGATGCAGGCAATTGCCTAGGCTATGGAGCCAGAACAGTGTCAGTTACGTTTGGCATCGAAAAGAAAATTTGGCTTTGAAAATAAAACCTAAACTTGATATTTTTAACATTCTGATGTGTTTTTCAATGACAATGTTCAGATTTTTTCTTCATGTCTCTCTTTTTTCAGTGACATTTTTTATGATGTCAGGTTTCAGCTCTCCGTCACTGTTTTGGTATGGAGAGGAGGGTTTGAGGGGAGGGGCAAGGAGAGTGTGATTGACATATAATCTGCATACTAATGAGAGGACGTCACTCTTCACTGTTCAGAGCCAGCCGTCCTCTCTTCGTTAAGAAGCCTCTGACATCACTGCAAACCTACAGCGATGTCCTCCACGAGTTCTCCGGGAACTCTTGAATAGCAAGTCTGCTTCTCTCTGCCGTTGTTTGCTCTCACATAACCGGGCTATGCTGTAGTATGCACATAATACATCAATCATGCATCATACATCATATCCTTGCCCCTCCCCTCAAACCCCTCCTTTCCACGCCACAATAGTGACAGAGAGTTGAAAGTGACATCGTAAAAAAACATGAGAGCGTAAAAAAGAAACTGTCACTGAAAAAAGAGTGACACGAAGAAAAAATCTGAACAATGTCACTGAAAAACACATCAGAATGTAAAAAATATGAAGCTCAGGTTTTGTGTTCAAAGCCAAATTTTCTTTTCGATGCCAAATGTAACTGTCACTCCATATTAGGGCACCAATGCGTGGGGTGCACATGAAGAAGGAGAGAAAAAAAGGCTTGGCACCCCCTTCACACCCCCTCTTCTCAGAGTCATAACTCAGGCAAATCACCTTTACAGAGATGCTGGAATCTCTAGTGTCCATTATGGACAAACATCCATTAATCCACTTTGAAATCGAAGAACAAAGACACTTCTCATCACTGTAGATCATGATTAGATTCAATGTTTTCTTCAGTCTGTTGTGCTGCTGGTTATTTTCATTATCGATTAGAGTGACGATTATTTTCTCAAGTAATCTACTAATCATTTTATCGATAAAATGTCAGAAAATAGCCCAAAAAAGCCCAAGATGGCATCTATAAATGTCTTGTTCGGTTTGAACGAAACACAATGGTATTCAGTGAACTATTGACAAACTGGAATCAGAGAATGGCTTAAAAATGACAGAACCAAGTAACTGTAATTTTCTTTCATTGATTAACCAATTAACTATTTCAGCACCATTTGTCTGTACATCTATGGTAACAGTTCAAACAAGAAATGTTAATGCACATGACTTTCCACAATATAAATTTGCCAAACTGTAAACAAATATAGGCAAAAACAAAAGCCTGCAAAAATAAAAGTTAATCTAGAGCACCAAAGAGAACCTAAATTCTCATGTCGTTTTGCAATCTTAAATCAGTTTTTCAGTAGAACAGCTTTCTGTAAGCAGAGGGACTTGGCCAGTCATTGCTAAAAAACAAATGTATATTATCCACATTAACTGTCCTTTTTCTGAGGGGCAAAGGGAGCACAATAATGCCTTGCATCATATTTATTAAACTCCATTTAATAGCTTCCATTCCTCCATTCCTAAACACTGATTACCAAACACTCTGCAGAGGGAATGCATAGTGTAGACTTTACCCCAGCAGAGCATTAATTCACCATCATGGCAATCCAAAACTGTAAACATGTATTTGCTGCTCATGGACGTACTTGTATTTCCATCGTGGGAAGCAGCCACTTATCAACTGGAAACCATTTTTTAAAACAGTATCTTTCATGCAGAGTGAAATGGAAAGCTGATTTGTGCAGGCTGGTGAAGCATCACCTCTGCTGGCATGGCTGGGATGACCTGTGTTGGGTTGGAAGAATACAGCAGACTTGCATGAAACACAACACACCATTAATGGACATTTGTTGTGGATCACTCACTCCAAAATGTCAACACGGTTACAGGCTGCCACTTTTTCCCCTATTCCAGGGCTGGGAATGAGGCGACGCAGGGTCACTATTAGAAAGCCCCTGCAGCTCTACATGTGCATGTATCATTCATGGGCTGGCAACAACACACACACACACACACACACACACCTCCCCACAGAAATTGATTGCAGAAAACAGGAACATCAAAGCAGTCTGCAAAAAGATGACTGTATGTTTCAAATTAAAGATCCCCTCCAGACATGTGTTTAAACATGTATACACTGAATCTGCTTGGAACAATAATGTGTGTCTGATGTGTTTTGTCCACAAATAAAGAATCCTTAATCTTAAAAAAGGCATCTCCTCCTTCTAGCTCATTTAGATTCAAGTTTCCTCCTTACACTTGTGCAACTTGAATAGTAAACCAGGATTGAAATGATGAATTCTAGTATTATTTTGATCCCTTTGCCTTGTGTTACATTCTGTCCTGGACTATCAATGTAGGCGCAGTTCCTAAATCCAAGAAAACTTTGGCCTCCTAAAGTTTTGGGAACGGAGTGCCAGGTTTCAGAACAAATATGCAGAAACACCCACACAAGTCAAACCTCTTTTTGTCTACACAGGTGGTAGAAATTCATAAACTAGAAGAGTTTCAGATTTTCTCCATTAATGATCTAAACCCGAACTGCACCATGACAAACATAGGTGAATTGTTGGTTTATTTATTTAGTTATTGCCTTAAGATACATCTTTACAGCTAAATTTAAATTTTACATGCATTTTTGTAAAACATTTAAAAATCCTCACTATTAACACATTTTAAGTCCAGTTGTCAGTGTATGTAAAGGAATAGACTTAACAAGAACAAATGACAATATAAGCAAAACCTAGTGTGCCTTTTCAGATTTGGAAAAATTATATCTTGAATGTATCCCAACGTCCCAGGGATACAGAATCCAAAAAGCATAACATAACAAATATTTTTATTGATTGCCAGTGTTTATTTTCTCAGTTGCAGCTACCAGACGTTTGCATGTGTGTTTATTCAATACCGACAAAATCAAGTGGAAATTTCAATGGATTTATTTTTATAGACTTGCTGTTGGGTAGGTTTATAACAAACACCACCTGCAATGGCATATGTTGTCTCCATCTTCCTGCTAGAATAAATCAAGTGCAATGAATTCCAAAAAATTCAAAATGAGTACACAACTTTTACACATTCTTTGCATTGTAAAAATGTCTGAGTTAACCAAGAACTTCTGGATGATTGTAGCTTTGTGGGACAGATGGCTAATTATTGGACACTTTCTGTTAGTTTATCTTTTGATCTTTAATTTATATTTTGAACTAGATTTCACCCTATTATTGCTCTTTAATTGAACCCCACCAAACAGAAACCATTCTGACGGGAAAGCCTTAGAGCAAACTGTTAAATCCTTTGAGAGGGAACACAAACTCTTCTTCTCTGTGTACCCGATGCATTATTTAACCACCTTCTAATGACATTAAGCAGTCTGAAAATTGGCACCAACTAATTAAAACAACCTTTTTATTTATGCACATGTATGGAGGTTAGTGCAGGTAGAGTGTCATGCCCTGGGAGGGCATCCATGCTCCCTGATGGACGGACAGCCTCTCGGCTCGGCTGTCTCCCCCGGACACCAGATGACCTGATTGATTACGGCTACTGCCAGTCTTCCTGAGAACTGCCAATATTCAGTGTCTTGCCAAAATAAAGACATCAAGTGTGTATGTACAATTACAAAGCTAAGACCATCTGCAACTGGACTGCAGACACATCCGCACCTGACGCCTGGATTTTCCTATGCTCTGTCTCTCTTTTAAATTTGGGCCTCATTGTAGGAAGATTAAAGTCATCAACAGCTTGATGCTGCTTTTGGTGAACTTAAAAGAGAGCAAGATACGCTGGAAACAAGATGATAAGGGACTATCCATAGAGTACAACAAGATAAAATCTTTTCAGCTCTATGAGGTATGGGATAATTACTCCACTGTTTTTTTCCCTCCTTTTATCCGCTGTTGTGTTAGATGTTGCCTCTGACAGAATATGGAGTCCAATACATCCTGAAGGAAAAGTTAGAAGACATACCTGTGCCCCTTAGAACTTTATGAGTGTTATATAAAGGTGAAAATCACATTTGTGTTTAAAAAAAAAAGACAAATGTGAGGAGTGGTAAAATGTGAACAAAGAACAGGGGTGTGTGTCAAGACAATACACCTCTTTCTTTAATTAATTCTGCCACACAGCTCTTACTATAGCGTCTCAGATTACAGAAAGCAAATTGCTTGGTAATGATATGCTAAAAGTTAGACAATTACAGCTATGCTCTCTTTTCAACAGTAACAGCTGCATAATCACATGTAAATTAGTTATGGGGGCTGTTATCACTTACCTATGTGAATGGCATACTGAAATCACTGAGGGGCAATTTAACTCTCAAATCACTTATTCTGCCATTAAGAATAACAAAGACTAATGTATTGAGAATGATAAAGAGTTAGATTTTTAATGCACCAAACACTTCTTAAGGTTAAAAAACGTCTGGGGTGTGATTACAGCGATGGTAACATTATGTTCTCTCAATAATAAAAATTGTAATAGTATCAGTGATTTGGTTATTTGCTTAGTTTCGTTCCCTGGACGTCTCACTGTGGAGAATACGGAGCGAGGCTGAGGTGGCCAATCATTTTTCTGTCTTTCTTTAAGGGATGGGAAACGGAAAGTTGGCCTGGCAAATGCAGGGGAGACTTCTTTTCAGCTTCTCCACTGCAGTACCTTCTGGCGATCACTTATCAGCAGGCAAATCAGTTTAGTCATTGACCCCGCGCCCTCTGGCACTCATTAGTGCAGCATGTGACAGTGATGGAAGGATGGGCTTGTCCTGGAGTACACAGCACAAACAGGGAATACATGGGTCACAACTAGTGGGTGTCCAGATTAGTGTGTACCAGAGAGAGCTGTCTGGTGTGCTCTGCCCCCGGGCGAGCTTTTGCCTGCTTTCACTCCCCCCCCAACAAAAATTCCACCCCCCATTATTCCACGTTTTTCTCTTCCAGTTATTCTGTTCTTGTTACTCTGGATATCGGAAGAGAAACTACAATTGGAGAGTGGCTGAGCTGAGTGATGTCATGTAGCTCAGGCAAGCACTCAAGGCATTATGGGCCCAACGTGCTGAGTGCACTGAAATGAGAAAGGATCAGCTGCAGCTTTCGAACTCTTTCTGTGGTATCACAGGGCATGCACAGTGTGACATCTTTGGAGAACCCCCGGGGTCACTGTGGCACTGCATATACAGTGTGGTTGTTTTTAAGTAAAGCCAAGCAAATAGGACACTGCACCTCTAAAGGTATACAGCAGGGGTGCAGCAAATGGCAGTAGCTCAAAATAAATCCAATTTGTTTAGCCTATAATGTCATATTAAAATATGAATTATATTTCATAACATAGAATACAGTTTTACTGCATGGCTATTTTGTATAAATGTACTTTCCTGTACTGCTATCAGGCAATTAGTTATACTTAAATATCAAATGATCACTGACAACGATGCTGAAACACAGATAGAAAAATAAAAATCAACTGTCACACACGACTTCTCACAATAAAAGTCCCATACGTTGAGTGAGCCATTCACATTTGCTCAGCCTGTCTTTTTACTCATCATTTATTTTCAGATCCACACATTCCCTCCCAGCTCCACCTGGGGACTGGATTTTTAGTGCTGATACTACTGTAGGTTCAGGCGCAGAGGCATTTGGAGGATTCTTCCTGTAGCTTTAGGTGTCTATTGGCTTCTCTAAATAACACAAAGTGTTAATTTTAACACATACTGCGTTCTGCTGTTGATATAATTACAGCCTGTGACAGAAAATGTGTAATGAAATGACAAGATTTAAGTACGTGTGATGTGTGGCTAATTTCATTCTTTAGTATAGGCGGGTGTGAACACTATGGAATAGTGTTCACCCACATACTGTATTGTCCAGATTAAGCTGGTTGGGCAGAAGCTCCCATGGTATTTAATCAGCTTCCCCAGGCCATTACCCCAGTATGGGGGAGTGCAAACACTCAGTATTGTCTTTCCTAATTCTGGCTATCTTTTATTAAAACAGCACGACAAGAGCAGACGTGTGTGTGTGTGTGTGTGTGTGTACGTGTGCAGAGTGGTGTACTCTTGCGGAGCTTTAAAGAATCATAAGAGCAAAGAAAGTCCACAGAGAGAAGGTAAATAAAGGAATATCTCAACCTATAACAAGGATTTTAATTGGCTATTCAACGATAGAATTACACCGACTTTGAGTAACAATTACTTCAAATATATGACCTTCAGTGCTGTTAACAGTAGCCAAATTGGCATTGCAGCTGTAAAGCTGTGGTGTCTTTAGAAAGAAATGATTCAATAATGACATTCTAAATTAAATGATAAAATGATAAAGGACAGAGTGTGAAGATTCTTTTCTTCAATTTGCACGTCTTTGACTTTGCTTCCGTTGGCTGATCAAACACCACTGACGTAACCTTGGTGAACTGGTTTCCTCAAAGAACTAATACTTCTTTATTATCATTTCTATTATTTCTTTATCATTATTTATTATCATAGCTTGAAATTGGGTAAAAGGTCATAGGTTGTTTTTACAAAAAAAAAAGAGAGAGAGAGGAATATGCTGTGTTTGTGAAGTTTTAGCAGAGAGTGAGTTGGCCTTTCTGAAATGGAGATGACTAACCACAATACTTGGCACGGTCTCTTACTGAAAAGGCATTAACATCATTGCGAGCCACTTTAGGAACAGATGTAAATTGAGGCCCAAAATTGTGTACAAAAGGTCAAGTGTTAAAATTGTAATTTTAAGTACATTTAAAAGTGACAACATGGCTAGGATGAAGTGTGCACCACCAAAGACTTAACACTATCAGACATAGATCATGATCTGACTGAGCTTATACATATTTGTTTTCACCTTCACTAATGAATGTGATAGCATATGTTAATCGCTGCATTAACTGATTGAATTTACACAAATAATAATAGTGATGAACATTAGCTGGGAGTGACAGTGGAAGTCAAACATATTTTTAGCCCATATATTTAAGCTGTTCTTTTGGTCCCTTCAGAACAAGCACACATTTGAGCTGCAAAGCAGACTGAGGAGAAAAGTCAGACGCAGTTAAGACGTTTTGGCAGAACTCACTCAACAGTACATAAAAGTGTGAGGCTTTGTCCGGTGTAAGATCAGCCTGTGAAAATGAGACGGGGGACTGGCGGACTCAGCTCTTTCCCTCAGTATTGGGTTAATGCAGTTGTGCCACTAAACCTGTCAGAGCCTGTAACAGCAGGGCAGATGTACAGCTGCAAGCTCTAAAATGCTATTACTGCTGCTACAGTCAACCGCCATACAGAGACAGCTACGAATACAGAGTCATAAACCTGGTGGTTGAAAAGAATCCAATTAACATAAAAAAAAATTTCATTGTGGACCGAGTTACTAGGTGACAGAAGTCTTTTATATTATGATCTCTTAACAGAAAATTGTGAATTCTGTAAATGTTTACTTTGAAATTTCACTCAATTATGTAATATTGCTTCGTTGCGATGATTTGAAACCTGGGAGAGTTTCAGAATAATGATGTGATAATCGTGTGTGTAAAGTTTTGACAGACTGAGCTGCTGCTACACATAAAGACTGTCAGATTTACCAGAGGCTGTAGACTTCTGTGTTGCAGTATGACGTGTCTTTGTTCTAAAGATGAGAAGATTTGAAAGCTATGTCACGCTTTCATCTCAGACTGACTGACTTCACAGGCATGGTCTCCACAAATACAGCTGCAATTTAAATTACATGTTTTAGTGTATAGATTCATCCCCTTATCCAAAACAAGGACACACAAGATATAATTATAATGCAGAAAGAGGCTTCAGCAAGTGGACACCATACCCAAGAGCATTTTTCCCCCTCCAAAGCCATTTCTTTTTGTATCCATTATGCTTCTTATTCAGAGGCCCTCAGAGGGGAAGACAAAGACAATTTACTTTGTTCAATACAATGTAGGCCATAAGCCTTAAAGCAAGGGTCAAGCCCCACAGAGTATTCTCTGACCAAACGCTGGAAGAGAATCAGAGAAACCCACCAAACCCACACTCGTCTGGTGGGGTTTTTCTCACTATATGCTAAGTTATTACATACAGTAAAACAAACAAAACCATGACTTAGCACAAATAATTACATTGTGCTTTTTTTTGGTGTCTCTATCTTCTATTATGTGTACTTAGTAACCTAATTTTCTTCCTATAAAAGATTCTAAAACCAGGATTTATACAGGATCAAAGGGCTTCCAAACACAAAAAGAGTACTTTTGAATACAGATATCAAAAACAAATTATTACTCATGAATAAACAAAGTCATACAATCCGACAAGGTCTGTTTGGATGTTGCTTCACGTTTGAAATTAACAAACTACAGGTTCACGAAATAGTTGTATGCTTTAAATTAGTTGCTGTGTTTCTAAAAACCTTCAAACATGTTGATGTGTTGTATTGTCTTAAACAATACTGTATATCCTGTAATCTATGATAATATGTTAATCTCATAAGGATTTATGTGTTTTACTAATAAGTCATGTTTCCACATACATATTACTAAAACTATTGTTTAAAACTTAATTAGTGTGAATGGCTCATTAAATAGATTGAGCATGACCTGAAAATTAACCCTGTGCAGATTGCCTAAGATAATTTTTTACTAACAATTTTTTTTTAACAGTGTCATTATGAAACAGTACAAACAATACTTTTCATATGAATTGATTGAGCAGTTTTGAAGTTACCATAGTGATAGTATATATAAAACAAATGTTTTGCATATTCAAAATTAGCTTGTAGAGCTAGGAAAAATCTGGTTTATACTATACGTTTTGTTAAGAATCTTACAAACTTGTTTTTTATCTAAAATACTTAAAAAATCGTATAACATAGATTTTTTTTGTTTACGTTACATACATTATAAGGCATTAGTATTTTCACAATCGAGTGCTCTCCATGCTGAATCTTCCACTTTTCACACAATTATGTGCCTCAACTACACAGCCATTTAAATTTGTCAGTATCTACTTAGAGTACAATACAAGAGATTCCTGGGATTTTTCAGCACATTGTGCATTCATATGCAGCCCCATTTACCCACCATCACAGAGTGGCAAATTACATGAACATTCTTCAGCTGAATAATGTCGCAAACACAGAGACTCATTACTTTCCTTGATTCAAGGGTAGTTCTTTGGCTAATCTGTTGTGCAGTGTCAAGAGCTGATTTTGATTAGCTGGCTAGCAGAGTGAGGAAGTTGGTTTACTGTTGCCATGGAAAACTGTGTTTCACACATTGATCATCTCACTATTTGAAAAGAGGATTTTGCTCCAGCAAAGTTCTAACAATACTGAATCACAATGATCAAGACATTTATAAACCAGATGTCCTGTGCAAAAAAGAACAAGACTGTTGTGTGTTGTTACTGTGTTTGTTAAGATTTAACAGTCAAACAATACATAATATTTCAGAATTGCCTCATGAAGTGTGTGCTCTTCACACATTGAGATAATCTGTTTAAAAAATGATCAGCGATCCATTTCCTCTTCATTTAGTCACACAACCTACTGTAATCAGGAGCACACAGTTTGCTCTTTGTACTGCAAATGTTGCAGATAAAAGTGTTTAAATGAGCAACAGAAAGAACACAATGTCCCTGTAATGCAATGTTTTATTTGCAAGTGAAGTTACACCTGCATTTAAACTAATATCAACAACACACACAGCCACTTATTTAATGCTTTACCATTGAATAGTTAAGGGTAGTTTTTAATTGGTGCTGGGTGTAGGGTAACTGACTAGATATTTAATCGTCCCCCAAGGAATGAATGAATGATTATACACACTGATATGAGGTATTGCACTGCTCTAACTTTAACAGGAAGGTGGAAGCCAGTTATGTCTGTGAAAGGGTTAACTGCACCCCACCTCTGGCTCTGCCCTGACAGTGTTACTGTTAACAGTGACCGGGCGGGCCAGCCTCTATCAGGACGGAGGCAGCGGGCATCACAACAGACAGGTAACACTTCAGCCAGGATGAATGAGGACAAGAATGAAGGTGGATATTAACATATCCTCTCATTACCATATTAACAGTGTGCATGAAAATGTGGCCCATGCACGTACCTCAATTAAACTACAGTTAGATTCCAAGGTCACTGCTACATTAACTCCGATCCTTCAAAAAGTCTAAATAAATCCGTTTTTCAAAGCACAAAATGTGATATATATTCATTCTGAAAAAAGAAGGTCAACATTGTGAGGGTGTTATTTTATCAGCTAAGTGTTTTTGTGTGAGTGTGAGGGTGTTTGTTGTATTTTATAATTATTTTCTCATGCTTTGTGCTTGGGCTGAGAGCTCTGAGAGATCATTCTGCTCAGATGGCGGATTTCGTTGATTGAAACTCTTCTCTAATATTCACAGAAATGAAACAGAATAAAATGATGAAGGTGTGACTAAATACTACATGTTGTCGGCATAAAGGGGGCGTCATATTATTAGGGATGTGACAATTAAAATAAGACGGTTGAAGTTTCAACTGTGCCCCGCAGACAGTGTCATAGACAGATTTGTCCCCTTCACTGTTCTGAACAGTAGTTTGACAGATTTGGAGGCCGGAGCTGAGCGTAGGTTTACATACGCTAAGGCCGGATGCTAATTCCCATATCTGTGCAGAGGCACGCTGTTTACATAATATTCTAAGAGGAGTTGTGAACCGCATACTGCATGCTATTTAATATCACACACTCCACAATTTCCACATTACTGTGCATGCAAACAGCTCACTTTAATCAGTGAGTCATACATATATATATATATATATATATATATATATA
>JAVQJL010041181.1:0-11354 GCA_036024295.1 Nannoperca obscura
TGTAAGCATGTGTGAAAAACACAGCCCAGCAACAAAGTAACCTGCTTGTGTGTGTGTGTGTGTGTGTGTGTGAGAGAGAGAGAGAGAGAGAGAGAGAGAGAGAGAGAGAGAGAGAGAGAAAGAGAAAGAGAAGGGGAGAAGTCTCTGTGTGGAATGTGATCACAGTAAACACCAGCAATGCCTTCATGATCAGATGTACAGGCTTGAAAATGTCCCAGTTCTTGGAGGAAAGCACTCATATTTACACCAAAAGACAAACAGACACCTCTTATCCTAAAATGAACCTTGGTAGAATCATAAGGCTTCTGCTTATTGAGATCAATGTTAGTTGGTAAACTGACTGACAAAACAAGTTTCACTACAGAGTGAGCTGGAGGCGAGAAGGGAGCAGTTTTAATAGCGTGCCGTTGTCTCACAGCTGCCAAACATTCACCCTGACCCAAACCAAAGTGCAACCCCATGATCCTCATCTGCCCTAATACATCCTTCAGCTGTTTCCTTCTTACTGCTCTCTCTCTCTCTCACTGTGTGTGTGTGTGTGTGTGTGTGTATGTGTGTCCGGAGAAAACAGAGGCTTCGTTGTCACTGCGCTGTCTGATGCAGCTGTGTGTGCTTCAGATGTTTTTACACAAAGGATGAAATGATAGATGAGGGAAATGAAGAGGGAGAGGAAGAGGGTAAAGACATAGACGATGAAGAGATAGAAGAAGATTGTTACTTTCCACTAATGTATGTGTATAAAAGAATAGCTATGGTAATAAGAGCAGGAAGAAGAGCATGATTAGAGAGAGAAAAGGAAGTAGAATCAGAAATGAACAGAAGGCACGGTCATAAGGATGGTATCTATTTTCTCTCCTCTGTTTCTATTTTAAATTGCAGTGTCATGACAGTATTTAGGGTTTGCGTCGGAACCAGTCAATCAATGCACATCAGCGGGCCATGCTCTGGGAAAAAGAAAAAGCTCTGGGGTTGAGAGTGTAAGAAGAGAAGGATCAATGTGATAATCTGCCTCTCTGGCCTGTGTTAAAGGAATCCTCTCCCACTGACCTGAGCTCTCTGATGCTTCCTTTCAGCATTTCAAGAGATAAACTGACCCCAAGATGAGCTCTCTCGCTTTCCCACTTTTGACACTTTTTGCATAGAAACACCTGAAAGCAGCCTCAGTCCCGCTCTCCTCTTTGTAACAGTGAAGTGAATGTGCAGACACAGGAGGTCTGATAAGGCCAACTCAAGTAAAACACAACATGAGATTGGCCGAGAAGAGAAACAGCTATCAAACAGGCTATTATAGGATTGGGTTTCCAGTCGCATTACAAGAGGCTTTGATACCTGGATTTTATCTTTTATGTTATCGTCTCGCATCAGGAATATAAACACACACACACACACACACACACACACACACACACACGCACACACACGCACACACACACCTGCAGTCTCCACTTACCTTTACCACCCATCTGTGAGTCAGGAATTATGTTTGTGTGTGTGTGTGTGTGTGTGTGTGTGTGTGTGTGTGAGACCCGCACGCACAGAGTGTGTGTGTGTGTGTGTGTGTGTGTGTGTGTGTGTGTTGTGGTGGCTACCACCGAGAGCGAGTGAGAGAGAATAATTTGATATAGTATGTGTGCAGTGGTGGAATGTAGCACAAGTACAAGTACATTTACTCAAGTACTGTACTTAAGAATACTTCAAGGTACTCATATTTTATTTTTGTTTTACTCCACTTGGATTTCGGAGAGAAATGTTGTACTTTTACTTTTTAACACCTGTAGTTAATTTGCAAATTACTGTAAGATTTTTAAGCATTTGTTCCCTGCAAAAATCAATCCCAACCCCCTATTTTCTCAAAACATGTGGAGTGCAGTAACAATTTTCTAGCCTGTTTTAAATGCAAATCAATTTGTCTCAAGTATTTTTTTTAAATAGTTTGATTTTAAATTATAGCTGTGCAGCAGTGCACCCTACTTGTTTCAAAATACATTCAGTTCTTTTTACAAGTGCATCTGATTTAAAAAACAGTTTAATAATCTAACTGCACTAACAGGTTTTGTGATGGAATTGTTTTCTTTAATGATACTCGCACATTAAGACATAATAATCCAATTATATAATCCATATAAAACAAATTAAAATTGGAAGTGTTTTGCTCAAAATACATGTTTACTTTTACTTAAGTTATGCAGGACTTTTACATGTAACAGAGTATTTTAATTTTCTTAAAGTACAATTTTTACTTAAGTATAGATTTAGTACTTCTTCAACCATTTGTAAGTGTGTGTGTGAGGTTAGAGATTCATTGCTGCATTTTATATAAGCACAGCCTTTGACATGTTTGCAACAATGCAAACTCTCAATACTTGCTCACACTCACACATGCATACACAGGTGTCCATTGGGTTGCGAAAGCCATTTGTTGAATGACGGGCTGTTTGGAGTTGGGGTGGGGTGCGGGTATGGGGGAGGTGGAGAGAGGTAGAAGTGGAGAAGGGAGGCAGAGGTGTGGAGGTGAAGACAAGCTGGACGTTAGGAAACAGACTGCCTTTGTGCCTGAGGCGCAGTGAGTGAATGCATGTGTAACTAGGCAGAGCAGCTCTGTAGAGATATGTGTGTGTGTGTGTGCGTGTGTGTGTGTGTGTGTGTGTTAGGAGGGGGGGTGAGTGCCCAAGTCTCAGCTGTGGCGTAATTGATTAAATGAATTAGTATGAAATATAGAATTAAACTCCATGAATAGGGTCATATGTTGTCTAGGTTCATGTGTGTGTGTGTGATTAGAATTAAATATGAAATTAGTCATGATCAATAGCACCCCATGCACACATGTAATTAAATTAACCACTCTACTGTTCAGCGTGAATTAATGAAATGTTCACCTCGTGTGCTTCATCCTGCAGAGGGCTGGCAGGTTGGCCAGAGAAGCTGTTTTAACTGTCAATACGCTGCATGTTTGATTCCCATCCCAGTATTTGGTGTTCAGGTTGTACAGCTGGGTGGCAAGTTAGGGAAAAAACTCAACAAACTCAAAAAGCTTCAAATGTCTTAGAAAGGTACAACCAGAACAGCTTCAGTGCTCCTCAGCATAAATTCTCCATGTGTCTGGACCTCTACTGGAGGGATGAACACCATTCCTCTAAAAGATTTCCCCTCATTTGGTGTTTTGATGGTAAAGGTATGGAGGTAATGGAGACGCTGTTTAACACTTGGTCCAAAATCTCTCATAGGGGTTTAACTGGGTTGAGATCTGGCGACTGTGAAACTTGACTGATCATATGATTCACACAATTTTAAAAGTCATCAATAGTGGTGAAAGAAAAAAAAACAAAAAAAGAATATTTAAAATATATTATTTGGGGGAATTTCTTGTGCCTTTTTATTGGATAGTCGACACAGAACAACAGCAAAGGAGAGAAGAGGGAAATGACTTGCAACCAGGGACTCAGCCCCTATAGGCCATCTCCAGGGTGCTCCAAAAAAAGCATATCCTTTACGAAAGTAAAATTAGTACAACAATGGAAATACTCCCACTACAAGTAAAAAGTACATAAGTATAATACGCAAACATTTGTGATTATGAAAGGTAAAAATACTCTTTCAGAGTTGTATATACAAAATTATTGATTGAGTAACAAACATGCAACGTGCAGTTGATCGAGGTGGAGATATGTAACTGTTGGGAAGTTAAATCTAAAACACAACATTGTATTTTAGATTAGAAGTATAAAGTAGAATCAAATGGAAATACTTGAGAAAACTGCAAATACCGTAAAACTGTACTCATGTATTTGCACACAGTTACTTTAAACCACTGCTCATCAAATCATTCAGAGCCCCCTCGTGTCCTGTACAGCAAAATCTGCATTTGTTTTGTTTCTACATTCATTTATTAGCTGTTTCCTTTCATTTCTCACCCGTCTGTATATTTACCTTTTCCATGCCTACATACTCAAAAGGTCCAAACTATTACCCACTGTATTAATACACTTTGATACAACATCTGACGAAGATTTCCTGACTCATGGACCCACACACATGCAGACTTCCTCAATGGTGAGATCAGATGCTTCTGGCATAAACAGGAAGTTAATATAATCGAATATTAGAGCCTGTTTGAGTTGCACACACCATCTCCTCTGGCTACACTTACTGTCCAACCATCATGAGCTTTATAGTGACTGTGTGTTTATTTTACTGACACAATCAGTGGGGAACGAGTGGCCATGACCAAACTTATTGCCTGGCAGTGATGTGAGTGTACGTGTACTGTAATTGAGTCATGTTAGAGTGAATGTACCCGGCTATGACACACAGCACATAAAATATCAGACACAGAGAAGCTCTGTTTGCTGCATAGCAGGCCAGCTGATGGAGGCACACACTCACATATTCACACATGTGCACATATACTCGCAAACAAGTTGAGCCAAGGTGTCCAAACCTGTCCAACTCCATAACCTTGAGTTGAAAATGGGAGTTTGGATCAGGTTCAACATCTTTGCAATAAAACGTTTTACAAAACCAGCAGCTTCTCTAGAAAGTGGGTGTGAAGTTATTCATTTATGAGCAGTAGGTGGAGAGAACAATGGTGATAGCAAAGGTACAGGCTGTTTTGCATAGCTGTGTATGAAGTGTTCAGTGTCTGTCATTATGGCTGGGAGGTGTTTACAATGTCTGCTCACCTTGTACCTTCTGCAGTTTGGTTCTTTGGACTTTACAGATTTATGACTGTTAAAGTGTGAACAGTTTGGTGTCTGAGTGTTGTTTATGTCTGGACTGGTTTGTGTCACAGAGGTGCCCCCTTCACATTGTGTTCTGTTCTGTTTCTGTTCTCTTGTTGTGTTTTTTGCCAACAAAGCAAGCAGAGATACAAACTTACCTTAAGCCGTCCGCAGAGAAAGGTTGGTGCATAACTCCTCCCAACTGCAACATCATTATTTGGAATAAAGTTGAAAGTGTGATGTTTAATTCCCCGAGGGATTCATCAGAAAACATAAAAACAAGAAATCAAACTTGAGTTAGCCCCTTGACAGTGAATACCCGCCAATTAGTAACTTTTCTCCCACTAAATATCCAGCTCATTTGGTCAGTAGAAATCAAAGGCATGATGCAGCAGATAAATATCTTAGCAGTGAGGAAAACAGGCATTAAAAGTAAAGACGAGTATTAAGAGTTGTAAGTCAACATAAACTCGTCAGATCATGGTATTGTTTTGGTTGTAATAGTTTTATATATGTATATATTTTTGTGTTTGTCATACATTGTTACACTTCAATAATGAGACTTCTGGTAAACCTGTATGGGTTCTTTGGCAGTTCTATATTTACATTTACATCTGCATAACATAGCCTACTATCAGAGAAACTTAAAAACTTAACTTCACCGTCATACAGTCAAAGATAAATCATGTATTACTGATCTGCTCTGGACATAAAACATTTATTGGTATTGTGTCTTGGGTGATGCAGATATTCTTTATTTTATTTCTATCTAACCGAAACTCACAAGGAACCGATTATTATTAGTAGTAGCATACTGTACGAATGAATAGTATTGCTGTTATTAAGTAGGTATAGTAGTATGGTACAGTGACTTAAAAATATCTTACCACCGTTTTACAACTTGTATCTCCGGCCTCTTCATTATTTTGTGGACTGCTCTCTCTCTCTCTCTCTCCCTCTCTCTCTCTCTCTCTCTCTAGGTAGGCGGGTTTTCCGCCATCAGGGTTTGGTTGATTCTCTATTGATTTGTTGGAGGGGCAGAGGAGGAGGAGGAAAGAGTGAAGGGGGAGGAGTGGAGGAGAAAGCCCGGCCTGGTGAGGAAGAGAGAGAGCGAGAGAGCGAGAGAGAGAGATGTGATTGTGCGTGTTTGGGACGAAAGAGGAGAGCACAGAGTGATCACAATCAAGGCAAAAGTCCGACCGCGGAGGGAGCGCACTTCAATCACGTGGGGGGGTGGATTTATACAGGGGGGAAAGTAAAAGTGTCGTCGGAGTGACTTCTGCTTGTACTTTGTTTTCCTTCTCTCTCTGCCTTTCCACTCCCTCCGCCCTGCATTCCGCGGAGCAGCTGTGTTTTAATGCCCCTGCGCACCCGAGGAGGAGAGGAAGGAGAGAAGAGTGAGGAAGAAGAGGCAGAAGAAGAAGAAGAAGAAGTGAGAAGGCCTGGACACCACCCCTCCTCGGCCTCTGGAGGTCTGTCCACTCTCCCCTCCTGGCCCTGCATGGACGGGGATGGGGAGAGCCGGATGCTGTTGCCGCGGGGCTGAGCGCCTCGTCTCCCCGTCTCTGGTGCGCCGCTTCCGGCCACTGCTGCTGCTGATCATCGCTCTCTGCTGCGGTGCTCACATAGGTAACTAACTACATTTCAACACTGCAACAACTAGTCTGTCTCTCCGTCATAACCGCAACTAATCTGTAATTCACCTTTTCTTTATCCTATTTCGCACTAATTGCTGCGCGCTGCACCAACTACAACCACAGTAACGACCCTGTTTTCAGGCTGTTACATTTAGAAGTGAGCAGGGATACTTTATTAGTTATTAAACGTGCGTAATCATTGTGTTGGGCCCAGTGCTGCCTGACAATGGCTCTCTCTCCAGCGGCAGTGCAGCAGTCTGAGCACGGATCGAGTTTCTCCTCCACTCTCCTGGGCCGTCATTCTCCTGCCTGCCCCTTAATGGCTCATGGAGGAGGGGAAGAGAAGGGAAGAGAGGGTGGCTACCTCTCCTCATGCCCATGTATAACACATCACAGCTTTACTCAGAGCAATATCGAAAAGAACAGAATCTATCCGAGTGTAAATCTGATCATTAAAAGTTAGGATCAGGGCTTTACTGTGATGTAAATCTGACTAAACCTACTGGGGAATACAGTTTATGTTCTGCGGCATGATGCAAATGAATAAAATGCATCTTAAGAAATAGTATAAAAATTATTAAAGTTACAGAAGGTAGACTCTGTGAAGGAAAAAGCATACTTCTCTGAACAGCAATTTCTTGTATTCCTGGATTTCTATCTCCTAATAAGCAGAAATTAACACATCCCTAAGCCAAATGCTGGACAGAAATGAAAACAAAGAATTCAACAGAAGAAGAGTTTGTTCACTGAAGAGTTAATACAGTAGTTGGAAGGATTATTGAAACAAATACATAATATGATGCTGAATGAATTGTGGCTACAGAGGTCACGATTTACTAACCTCTTTTTTAGCACATTGCTTGTTGATTCTAAATTAATTTGGTTACGTTTGGTCAAGACACAGATGCATTTTTCATTCTGTGCAAAAAGCAGCATAACATCCTCTTTCCATAACAGCTTATTTGGGGGGCCAAGTCTATGTGTCTTGCTGTGTGTGCAGGGGGGCGGCTGTTGTGGCGGCTGTCTGTTGAGCAATCACACCTCCAGTAATTAGTTTAACACGGTTCAGGCTGCGGGACAAAACCGCCCCTGCTCGCAGCCTGGTGGGAACAGAGAGACCCACTTCACGTTAAAGACCCTCCTGGCACCTTCTGCTGCACATGCGTCACCTGGAAAGAATGAGTATTATTTAGTCTGTATAGACAAACAATGTTTTATTTGTTATAACTTGTACATTTCAACGTAGTTAGACATATTTCATTGTCGCTCCGTGTGTGTTTAGACGGGGAGGCAGGAACGTCTGAACTGTTGACTATTGTTCCTCCTCCTGAGTGTCTAGTCGAGAGAGAAAGAGTGCATGATGTAGTGCGCTCCTGTAAAGCTTTGTATCTCTAAGCTTGGAGGGCTGTTTGTGTGATTTTAGCTCAGTGTGTGTGAGAGTGCGCACAACAAGGTGATCAATAAGCACTTCACAAGCCATTCCCCCGATTGAGAGATGATCCCAGTAGATCCTTCTCTGATCTCCGGAGATCAGAGAAGTTGGAGGCTGTCGGATAGGGAGACAAAGAATCGGTAAACCAAGCCTGAGAGATTCAGCTGGTGGATCGGGGAATTAGACAGAAAAGAGTAGTCGTATGCTGATGGAGAGAAATGATTTGAGCTGAAGAAAAGAGATGATAAAGGCAACTGGGAGAGGAGGGTGGAGTGAAAAAGGGAGAGGAGGGTGGAGTGAAAAAGAAAGGTTAATAGTGGTAGGACATGGAAGGAGTGGTGTGGGCATTGCTGGCTGTTTTATTATGTCTATATTAGACACTCACCCCAGGAGATGAAACAAACCAGGCTATGGATGTGCTGAACGACTCTCATGCATCAGTTCCTCACATGAGGAGTTCTTTATTCTCTTCTTAGCAATATTTTCAAGTCAATTCAGTATTCATCACCTCGGCCCGACTTACCATAAATGGATTATTTATATGCACAGATTGGATTCTCATTTGAAAGTGCAGCTATGCATGCTTAGAAAAGGCACTTGGGACGACGGATGAAAAAAAATCAAAATCAGCTTTAATATTGACTCAGAATATGAGTCTTTTTGCATGCTGTATTCACAGGGATGCAAGCATGGAGGGTCAGCTATAGATCCGCACAGTGGGAGCTGGTATGAAACTTCAGTAGATGGTTGTTGTCAGAAAGGTTTTAACCTTTATATTAGTCGGTGGTTTGAACCTCAGTCTTTCAGTTACAGGGTCGACTCCCTTCTCGCTGCGTCACCCTGCTGGGAAAATGTCAGTGAATGAGTGCTTTTGTGTGTTTTTTAGAGCAGCTCATGATTCTGATACCCTACGAAAGAGAATAAACCCACTCTGATTAGATTGGGAACGGTATTTAGCTACTGCGGGGCAGATAGGAGGAGGAGAGAAGGAGGCTGTTGGTGCGGCAGTCAAAGACAATGCGTCCTCAGTACTCAGACCGTCTGTACAGTGGTGGTTGGCATGGAAGGCAGCCTGTGCATGTGTGTGTGTGTCTGTGTGTCTGTGGGTTAGTGTCAGTATTTAACAGGCAGGAGAGAGATTCTGAAGCGTGGTGTGAGTGGGGGTCTGTACATGCGCCCTGATTTTTTATAAAACCCAGTGCACTACTGCCCCCAAATGGTGGCGTCCGACTCCTTCATGCCCCAAAATCACATAAATGTAGAAGAATGTCAAAAAGAAGAGCTTGAATGTGCTGTTTGCTTGTGTGAGTTACTCATGGTTGTGAAGTGATGGTGTGACATTAAGGGAATCTGGTGATTTCTGTAAAAAAAAAAAGCGTGTACTTTCTGCTTTAGCTTGGCTGTAATGAGATCATACCACCATCTGAAGATCACTGACTGTGTGCGTTTAACAGAAGCACAACCAGCATTCTTTCTAAGATAGCTATTTGTGTGTATGTGCGTGTGTGTGCAGCTGCCCATACACTGCAGAGCCTCTCTCTGGCCTAATCTAATAGGAGCACGCTGTGACTGATGCATTAGGTCTGATCTTTAATCTCTCTCTCGCTCTAACTCCCTCTCTCTCTGATGATCTATGATATAAAAGGCTGGTTTGACCCTTGTTACATTCAGAAATGTAGCAAAAGATAAAACATCAGGAACAATTTTGGACCAAGAAATGTGTTCCTGATGGTTATACAAGGCCAGAGTAATCAGTCTTGTGGATGCATTTTCTTTGGCACTCATAGTTATAGCTGTGAACAAGCCCTAAAGTGACAACTATATTGTAGTGACCGTTATATTTATTAAATGAACATTTTCGATTGTGTATTTTCTCACAAATATCCTCAAAAATGACCACAGAATCTCATTATAAGCTCCACAAAGTACGTTTGTATGCATAGCACACCTTGTATTGTCTTGCTGTCCTTGTTTATAATACTCTATATGTTGTGTTATGTGCTGCCTGGTTATATAAGCAATATTATCTCACTCTTTGTGGGAAAATGCTCTTTATCTTTTCTCTCTGGCTGCTCTTTGGTTTATTACACTTCAGGTTTATTATACTCGCAGAGCGGCACTGCTGATTGATCAAGACTTTCAACCAGCAGCCGGTACAGGTTACAGGCCGGTAGCATTGTGTGTTAAGTTCAAAGTTAAGTAACCTTAGTTAAATGTGTGTTAAATCCAGCTCTGAGTGTAGTACATACTTTACCTATATAATCAGACGTGTGATAATCTTTTAGGCTGTTTTAGCTGGTCACCTGTCACTATTTCTGTTCCGGTAATAATCCGGTCACTTTGCTAATAATGCTTCTGCATCTCTCTCTCTGTCCTCTCCAGGTCAGTGCCAGGTGGCCACCCCCCAGTGCCGTATCCAGAGGTGCACCACCGACTTTGTCTCCCTAACCTCCCACCTGACACCGGCCGTGGATGGCTTTCACACAGAATTTTGCAAGGCTTTACGTGCATACGCGGCCTGCACCCAGAGGACGGCCAAGTCCTGCCGGGGGAACCTGGTCTTCCACTCAGCTGTGCTGGGCATCTCTGATCTCATGAGCCAGAGGAATTGCTCCAGAGACGGACCCACTTCCTCCACACACCCAGAGGTGGTCCACGAGCCCTGCAACTACCATAGTCGCACCCAGCACGCCCACACACACTCCCACGTGCATGCACACACACACTCCCATGCTCACAGCTATGGCCACTCTCGGCCTGCGTACCTGTTTTGCGGGCTGTTCGGTGACCCACACCTGAGGACATTTAAGGACAGCTTCCAAACCTGTAAGGTGGAGGGGGCGTGGCCTCTCATCGATAATGACTATCTGTCAGTACAGGTCACTAATGTTCCTGTGGTACCTGGTTCCAGTGCTACAGCAACCAATAAGGTGAGAAAATAACTGTTATAAATAGAGGGCAGGGAGAAATTTGCTTTTTGGGACCTAATTTGCTGTTATTAAGCCTGAAAGAGTTTCCTAAGTAAGAGCAGCAGGTGTAATCTAGTTTATTTCTCTCTGTGTTTGTGTGTGTGTGTGTGTGTGTGTGTTTATTTGTGTAAGAGGGAGAAACATTTTCTATAATGACCTCTAACTTGCTTTTCTGTGCCTCAGAGTAAGAAATCTGATCAATGTGAGGCAGGATAACACCCTTGCTCTCTCTGCTCTACTTTTCTTCTCCTCCTCTGTGCCTCTCACTCACATTCAGTGTGAGGCAAACAGCCCGATGTTGTGACTATCTCTTGTGATTCAAGCCATGTTGGCAACCTAACTTGGTTAATGGCTCCAAATAGCCTGACCTCTAATAACATGGAGTGAGATGTGTGAAAGGACCCACTGTTTACTTACGTGCGTGTTTGCAAGTATTTGTGTGTTTGTCTCACTGTGGCACTCCTTGCACTCAGCCTAAAGCACTATGTACACTACCGTTCAAAAGTTTGGGGTCACCCAAACAATTTTGTGTTTTCCATGAAAAGTCACACTTATTCACCACCATACGTTGTGAAATGAATAGAAAATAGAGTCAAGA
>JAVQJL010041190.1:2500-13920 GCA_036024295.1 Nannoperca obscura
CAGTTTTATTTGTAGAGACATGGTTTTCTATGCAGGAGAAGAAAGTGGGTTTTTAAAACACTGGAAACGTCACTTTCTGCTGTCTCACACAGAAACTTGTGCATCACGTTACACACTGTTAGTTATAAATCACAGATGCACTTCAGTTGTTTGAGTCAAACGTATTTGTAATCATCTGTTCAGATTTAAGTGGAAAGCAAGAACATTAAGCTTTGTCAGCTCAGCACTGAGGGAGCTGAACTGATAACCTGAGGATTAACCTTCAGTTCCAACAAGTTTCATGTTTGTTCTCATTTGTTCAGCTTCTGCGTTGGATGCTGAGATCACACAAAGATGTTGTTGCACCTCGTCCATGACGTATGAAGCAAAGCCAGACATCTTCTGCAGACACAGTCCAGATTCAATCAAAAATATAACAGATAATATACATCAGTTTCATTTGGAAAACAAAGAGCATGTTCTTGAAGTACAACCTGGAATAATTGTTTTACATTTTTATGTGTAAACACGTACAAATGTAGTTTGTTCATTGATTTTCATCACTTGTTCGATCAGTTAGCTGGATCAGAAATCCTAACGGGATGCTCTCCTGTGCTCTTTGACCTCCGGCTCTCAGCTGAGGAACAGAGGCCTCAATCAAACATTTACACAAGACAGAGCTCATCCAAAGCCTGAAAATATGAACCGGGTCCCACAGCAGGAGGATGAGTCACAGTCGGATGGCTTCATTTCCAACTCCAAACACAACTGAGCCTCTGAGAGCAGATGGAGGAGGAGGAGGAGGAGGAGGAGGAGGAGGAGGGCTGTTGGAGAAGTAGTATTGGACAAATAAGAACTTTGACTTTATGAAGACAGTAGATTTTGGTTCATTCTCTGGGGACCATGAACGTCTGTACAGCGTTTTCTGGCCCTCCATCCAATAGTAGAGAGATTTCAGTCTGGACCAGAGCTGTTACACTCCCGGCCTGCAGGTGGCGGTAGTGTCAGAGTTCATGACACATTTTCAACCAATCAAATGCAGATTTCTGTATATTCGATAAGAAATGTCATCAGATCAGAGGTTCAGTGGATTGTTGAGAAATAAAAAGTACATTTACTCTAAGAGTTGAGTACTTGTCCTTTCTTAGCTGCAGCCTACATAATAAATAAATACACACACACACACACACAGTCTGCATACAGTAAATAACAGAACAGACTGTGCAGAACAGAGTTCTCTGACATGAAGACGACTGTGTCCTGCTGAAATTTGAGACAAAGCAGATTTGTGTCAGCAGTGAATGGCTAGATTTACTGTATCTGAACAAACGCAGTAACCCCCCCTCCCTTTGCCGCTGGAGTCCAGATCTGTGTGTGTGTGTGTGTGAGCAGCCATAAACCCCAGGGAAAGATATTTGTCCTGTTCAGGCAGCAATGAAAAGAGCTGCGATGCCACAGAGGGTTTCAAATCAGATTTGCTCTCTCTGTGCACAACGACATGTGTACGATGCACTGAGAGGTGTCACAATTCAGCTTCTAATGCCCCCCCCCCCACACACACAAACACTCTCTCTTTCTGTCTGTGTCTACCTTTCTGTGCTTCTGTTGATCCATCGATCACTTCCTCTCCTCCTGTTTCCGTGCTCGTCCACGTTGGCTAACGGTGGCCACGTATGACAGCCTGCTGGAGGGTTTGGTGGAGTTCAAAGTGTCCTCCGCCCTTTCCGGTCTGGTCTTTGTAGCTGGGTATAAACGCCGGCGTGACCGAACCTCTCGGGGGCCGCTGGCTCAGTCTTGACCAGCGATGGTCCACCGCTTAATCCGGCCTCCTTTGTGCCACTTCTTTCCTCTTTTTCCATTTCTCCCACTTTGTCTTGGAATTCTTTGTAGTGCCATTTTATTCATTTCACGTTGCAGGCGCTGAATGATAATGGCATTGTGGGATAATCAGGATTCCTTTGTGGCGTTTGAAGTCCCCTGAGCCTCTCGCGGCTCCGCGGCCTTCAGGTTAAATCAGAGGAGCACGATGGCTGATGGAAATAGAAAGCAGTGGTCATATTTCTGTTGCAGCATGTGTGTCATGATTAAAGCTGGTCTTCTTATAGAAGTACTGCTTCTGTCCAAATGTAAAGAGTACCTCTGTGTTGCTGCATGTCAGTCTGTAATGATGAAATGCTTCTACAGGTTGATTTACAGGACGGCGGATTAAAGTCATTACACTCGTTATGGAGATGAGTTGTGAACGCGGGATGTAGACCATGTAGATGGAGAGTGCTGGGTTAATTTCTTCAGGCGGTTCGGGACAAAGGAAAAAAGCTTTAAGAAAATTGCAATTGGCAATTAAGTTGTCACTCTCCTCAAAGTGTCTGTCAGCAGGATTCATGTTGCTGGCTCTTTTTAGTCCAGAAGTTATGATGGAGGTGGAGGAGTAAAGAAGTGAAGCCACTGTTTGTGGGGGTGTTGCAGGAGAAGTTAATGTTCTCCAGAAGCTGTCTGGGTGAATGAATGAATGTTAAACTTCATCTGGGGATGAGCAACGCCCTGAACTCCCAAATCCATTTAAAGGAGGAAACAAAAAATGGAATAATATGGAAGCTGAAGTTTCTTTTCACTCGTCATTGGCTGCAGGGAAAGCAGGTCTGCAGCGACAAACAGGAAAACTGTCCATAAAACTAAAAGAGGAGCACAGGAGAGAGGATGAAGAGGATGGATTCATCAAATGTAAATGATGCTTGGAAAAGAAGTGAAATAGCTCAGACAAAGGGACTCATCAGGATGATGGAAGGACAAGGCATGTTCACATAAATAGCACAAAGACCTTGTTTAAATCAGATGAAGAGTGCAAATCTGGATGGAAGCAACATTCACCAAATACCCCATAAACCTATGTGGGATGATCTCTGAATTAAGGAATGAATCAGAAGTGCCTCCATAAATCTAAACAGAGACGACGGGATGTAATTAGGAATAGATGGACGAAGAGAAAAATAATACTCTCGACACGACGTGGAACAGAGACCACGAGGCAGACGAGAAGAAGATAACAGCAGCAGGAGATGAGAGTGCTCTGTCCATTAAAGCCTGAAAGACAAACTCTGCAGAGACCAAGCGAGCGCCACAGAAAGACAACGGAGGGAAGAAACAGCAGCGGCCCGTTACAAATGTGCTGTTCGTCCTCAAAGACACGATTTCCTTGACGATAAATCCTCCTGCATTGTTCCTCCTCTGCCTCTGGTTCTGGGGTTCATGTGGTGCGGCGGCTCTAACTGGGAAATACAGCCGCTGCTTTTATAACGCAAGACACTGCAAGCACACTGCAACCCAGAGGACGAAGACGAGGCGGACCAGGCTTCTAATGATGGACACGCTGCTGTCTCCAAATGTGATCTGGCTTTCAGAACTCCAGATGGTGCAATTATGTCCTTGAAGACACGTCCAGTCTAACATCCTGTTAGAATCAGCTAGATTTGGATCATGTTGACCTTTTGAGCTTTGAGCTTAGTTTCTAATGTTCTTGTGTGTCAGCTGGTGTCGGCCATGTTGGATTCTGTCCAGCTGATCGGTCATGTGAGTTAAACGTTGGCCACGTCACAACTTCTTCAACAAAGGCAACAAACACCTCAAGCGAGCGTAGAAATGGAGGAAGATTCAATAAATGTTTCTAATGCGATAATGTAAAATGTGCATGGAGACACAGCTACAGTGAGGAAACCCAGTGCAACACAACTGATTTAAATGACTGGAGGTTTGTGGTTTTCTAGATGTGTAATTGCTAGCAAAGTAACGTCACAATGCAGAGTTAGAAAAATGACGCATTGCTTACTGCACCTTTAATAAGTTAGCAGATCGGATGGAGAAGGTAAAGATACGTGTAGAAGTGGAGAACAGCAACAGAGGGTGAAGGAGCGTAGTGAAATGACATCAGCTGTTTAATAATTCACCCAGCGGCCTGCAGGAGGCAGGAAGGATGGATCGGCAGAGAAAGGGAGTGAAGTGGTAGCGTTTAGAGCAGCGGCGTTTAATAATTCAGCGGGAGGCGTCTGGTCTGGCTCTGATGCAGCAGGTGGCTGCAGTGAAACCTAAAACATCAGAGAGAATAAAAAGCCCGCTCTCTGAAAACCGTTTCCTGTCTGAGACGCTGAGGCGAGATGAAATGAGAGGAGGCTGTCTGGATCCACGTGGAGAAACTGGGACATCCCAGCAGTGACACAGTGCAGGAGCCAGCAGGAGACGGAGGACCGAAGCACACAAGCGCTGCTTAACATCCCATCCAGTGTGGAGGG
Organism: Nannoperca obscura; assembly: GCA_036024295.1. NCBI lineage: Eukaryota > Metazoa > Chordata > Actinopteri > Centrarchiformes > Percichthyidae > Nannoperca > Nannoperca obscura. Next base: position 6,763 of record JAVQJL010041190.1, read on the forward strand.
AAGATTCCAATCAGGAGTGGAAGCTGTTTACTTCTAATCCTGGAGGGGAGCAGCTTTAACTTTCTGGATTAGAATGAAATAAATACATGGTGTTGCTGCACATTTAATACGCCCCATTATAAAGTGCAGATTTGGGCATCACGACTGATCACATCCAACTGGACCCAGTCTGGAAATAAATCATGCATGTTTCTTCTGCACAATAAAGGCCTTCTGTTGTTTACAAGGCAGATTTAAATGGAACAACTGTAGAGCAGGACTAGGATCAAAACATGCAATATTGTATCAAAAGTTTCACAAACTCACATCAACTTTGACACCTGTGCTGTTGTCCGGTTGGAGGAAACATCCCACCCATCGCTGTTCTTCTTAGTGACCAACATAAAGATGAAATGAGCTCTGAAGGCGCCTCTTTCTGCTGAAGCAGACTTCACTTTGGTCATATTTCCATGAAAACTCTTGTAAATGTCCAGGCGGTGGTCTGCAGCGCAGGTTTCTGTTCATTCTTCAAATAATCACTGGTTTTAGCAACAAAAATGAGATTCTATTCATTTTTTATTGTTTTGCAAAAGCAGCAATCTGAGCTGAAAACCTCCAGAAGATGAAACCAACACGATCTGCACGGAGAGATAAAAGTGGGAGTGAGTGGGGAAATCCTGTTTCAGTGATTTGGATGAACAGACTTTAATGTACAGCCAAAAAACATGGCTCTACTGTGTGTGTGTGTGTGTGTGTGTGTGTGTAGCTGTTAAATGATGAGAGCCCTCTCCTAGCGAGGCAGGCGTTATCACCCAAAACCGCCACGATGCATTTCATGAATACATCTGCATTCATCTGTAGTCAACACACACACACACACACACACTCACACACAATAGCCAATAAGCATTCACAGTGAGATGGATAATGTTTCCCAAAGTGTGTTTACCGCTGGCGGCGGACAAAAGCAGTTATTCCTTTATCAGGACGGTAACTGGGGCAAAGCAGGACACACACACACACACACACACACACACACAGTCTGTTAGTGCCTGTCATTGTTACACTCCCGGCCTACATCCCAAGTGTTTTCATTTCATACAGCCAAATAACATCAGTGTGTGTGTCTAAACATTAAATAACGCTCAACACAAACACACCAACAATAGCAGCCATTATGATGTTTGTGACGGCTCATAAACCTCAGTGCTCCGCTGGACGCGCGTGTGTGTGTGTGTGTGTGTGTGTGTGTGTGTGTGTTTGCAGTTTAGGAGGACACCTCTGTAAAGTTGCTTTCGGCTAATTTAGAGGCGGAGTTGGTGACTGCGAGTGAGCGATGTAGGCCGACACTGGGAGAGAGAGAGTAGATGTGATGATAATAAGTGTTTGCAGTTGCCGTAACATTTATTATTGAGCAACTGTTACATATTTTAATCCTACTACTCACACACACTCTCTCTCTCTCTCACACACACAATAAACCTCAAGGAGTAAGCAACAGGTGCACAGGACCAACCTTATGGACCAAAACAAGGTCGTCATGTGGCCGCTGGGAGTTGCTACACACGCTGGCCGCCACATTTAAACTTCTATAAAAATCACACTTTGTTGTTGAGGTGCTTTAAGTTCCACTTCTGTTCATCAATGCACCGCTCGCAGCTGGAGAAAGGCTGGAGGTCGATGCTGCTCTACATCAGCAGACATGGAGGAAGAGTGCAAACACCTTTCAAACCAACACGACTTCATCTTCAGGAGCAACTTAACACACAAAGCTTCCAATAATGCATCTGAACCCTGATGCACACCCCAGACTTTGGTGAAATGACATCAAGAGTGAATGATTGCGATGCATAATGGAGGTAAAATGGGTGTAAAACAGTTTTCTGTCCTTCACTCTTTGTTTCCCTCCTTCATCCCTCACTTCTTGTTGCGATATTAAAGGCAGCTCAGGGAGAGGAAACAACCCCTCCTCTCCTCCCCTCGTCTTTCTGTGGCAGGAGAAACGAACCAAATGTAATCAGTTTAAGCAGGGAGATGAAAGTGCTCAAGTATCATTGTATATACATCAGCTGCCAGAGCTCATTGATTACACTGAGGAATGAATAGGCAGTGAGGGGCGAGACCCACTTCCCATCCATTACACAGAGAGAGAGAGGGAGAGAGAGAGACTACACATCCGGGTGTAATTGACTTCCAGGGTTCAGCGTCTTTAATTGTGACCAGTAGCTGTTTAATAGGAAGGAAATTACAATATGAGCAGCAGATTTGAAATCAGGCCACACGGATTCTTCTCTCTTCTTCCTCACTCGTCCTTTACGTCTTTAATATCACCTCTAACGTTTCCATTTAGTTTCATTTATGAATGCATTTAAGCATTTAAACAAACATGTTGTGGGACATATTCCATGAAATTCTCCCAATTTCTTTTTGGAATTAATATGATTTGGGTTTTTGCTGCCAGGATTGTACTTTTAGACTCGTATTGATTGATGGAGTATAATGTACGTAATGTCCACCAGGACGCAGGGTTGGATTTAAAGAGACGGGCAAGATGGCCGACAACATGAAGTTCCTAGAATAGGTAGTTATTTTCCTCCTTTCCTGTGGCAAAACTGAAATGTACGCCCAAATTCTGACAGAAGAAGAAAGAAAACGTTCGACACGACGTTGAAATTTGGTTCTTCTCTGTGTAGGTTTGCTAAGACGTTAATGTGTGTCTGCAGAAGCATCACTTGAGTTATGACTCATGATACAAATTGCATCAGTATGAAAAAACAGGAAAAACCTTCTGGAACCTGGAAATCCCCTTAAAGCTGAAACTGTGAAGAACATTTTGTCTGCATGGTTCTGCATTTGTAAATGGAGACCATTGTCAAATACATGGACATGAGAGATTACTGCACCAACGAGCTGAGGCACGTCAAATCCAAAAGACAAACAAGCAGACATGAACATTTGGATGAGAAGTGATCAGGAACACCTTCTCTCATCTCTCTGCTGCATAAAAGGCCTTCTTTTACTTATTTGTATCCTCCATCCACCTATGATGATTAGAAGGGGTGGTGATTTTCTCATTACACTATAATGAGGCTCCATCACCTGCTGTGTGGAGAGAGAGATGAAGAAGATCAGAGACAGGAAGAGAATAGAGGAGGATTAAAATGTAAAATGTGAACCAGGAGGTGAAGTGATGCAAAAGAAAGAGAGATGGAGTCAGATATGAGCTGGAGTGATAATCCTGATTGTACAACTTGATACAGTAATCACTGCTAGTAATCAAGATATGAATCTTCAACATTTTGCATTGTTTTCTAAATGAACTTCTGGACTGGTTCATAATCAGCTGCACACACAGAGAGCAAGAGAACTGTGTTAAGGAAAGCAATTAACATTAGAAACAGGAAGTAGTTTGCATTAGAAGATGACGTTGAAGTAGACACCAGCAATTCCTCCAACTGATGTGCTGCACTGTTTTAACAGCTGAACAGCTAGTTAACCTGCACCACACTGTTTCAGCAGCTAAACTGAACAGCTAGCTAACCTGCACCACACTGTTTTAACAGCTAAACTGAACAGCTAGTTAACCTGCACCACACTGTTTTAACAGCTAAACTGAACAGCTAGCTAAACTGCACCACACTGTTTTAGCTGCTAAACTGAACAGCTAGCTAACCTGCACCACACTGTTTTAGCTGCTAAACTGAACAGCTAGCTAACCTGCACCCCACTGTTTTAGCAGATAAACTGAACAGCTAGCTAACCTGCACCCCACTGTTTAGCAGATAAACTGAACAGCTAGCTAACCTGTCCCTCACTGTTTTAGCTGCTAAACTGAACAGCTAGCTAACCTGCACCCCACTGTTTAGCAGATAAACTGAACAGCTAGCTAACCTGCCCCTCACTGTTTTAGCTGCTAAACTGAACAGCTAGCTAACCTGCACCCCACTGTTTAGCAGATAAACTGAACAGCTAGCTAACCTGCACCCCACTGTTTAGCAGATAAACTGAACAGCTAGCTAACCTGCACCCCACTGTTTAGCAGATAAACTGAACAGCTAGCTAACGTGCAGCTAAACTGAACCATTAGCTAACCTGCACCACGCTAAACTGTGGGTTAACCTGAACCAAATCCTGTAGCTAGCTTACACATTGACCCAGTAATGAGTGAACTCACAGACTGATGGTTGTTGAAGATGATTCTGTAACATCTGTATACAGCTCCACAAACGTTTCAGATGAACACTTTAATATTCCCAATATGTGAACATTTCCTAACAGCTGCAAATGTTTCACTGAGCAGGGTTACAGTTATATTTTTATTTTTAGGCGTAACCTGACAGCATGATGTTCAACCTCAGGGGAGTGTGGACCTGACAAACTGATATGATGCTCTTTAAAGTAAAAATACAATCACAGCTGACATTTAGAAACAATTGGAGGCAGGAAGAGGAGGTAGAGAGGCAGACTGATCTGAGGACAGCTGAAGGGACAGATGGCTTGTTTCTTGCTCATATTGCTTCAGTAATGTATTCTGTGCTCTGCTTTTGAATTCACCTCTCCTGTAATTTATGCTCATTTGTCTGCTGGGGGAAGCAAAGCTAAATTGACATCATCTCTGCACCTTTTAAAAGGCAACACGACTTCCATTTGGTTGAAACTCGAGTGACCTGTTGCAGTGGAAATGCGTTACGAGGCTTGATCCACCGACCCCAAGAAGAAGACAAATTGCCAGGAGGAAGAAATCCAATTTATGCTTGAATCAAAGTTTGACAAACATGACTTTTAGAAAGCACAGAGACAACTGTGGGTATATGTTCTGCCTTGTGATCGTTGAAAGAGATGGCAGCTGGTAGCATGTTCTTTAAGAAGCACTTGAAGGCACCATGTGGAGTTTCTGACTGATGCTTTACGTTTATGCAGGCGGGTGATGCGACACAGATTCCTGCCAGTAGTTTCACGTTATTCGACTGATCTGCAGGTGGCGCTAATGTGCCAAGCAATGCAGTAATATGGCAGCACAGACGGCTAGCGAGAACCTGCTGGTTTCAAGCTCTCTGTTGCATGTGTTTGGATAGGATGAAGTTTGTCAGGATACACAGTTACAATGAAAGTAAATGAAATAACTCCACAGCTCATCTCTAACTAAGTAAACTCACTCACTGTCTTTAAAACAAACGTCTGTTTAGTAACTGAGCTTTAAGGGCACATAAAGAATACATCTTTTCACAGAATCTGCCTCTGCTGACCTTTTCTGCTTCTGTTAGGAGTCTCTCCTCCACCTCTGACCTCCTCTCGCTCTCCCCTCCTCTCTTCCTCCCTGGCAAGGCCACCTGTTTGAAGCTCATAAATAACCCAACAAAAGGATGAAAGGCCAGATAAATAATGAAGCAGAGGTGAGCCCCTGGCCTTTAACACTTCCACTGCTCCCGTTGACAGTTGTAGCACAGCTCAGAGCTTCGTTACAGCTCTTTGGGAAGCAGGACTGCTTGTGCATTTAAATGACCTAGAAAGAAAGCCGCCTTTTTGTTTTTTCTCCTCCTCTTCCTCTTTATTTTAACAGTAGCATGAAAAAGGCGGTGGTTATGTAAACATCGAGGGCAAGAGGTATCCGAAAGATCTCCACAACAGACCAAAATAACCTGCTGTCATGCGGAAGAAGACGGAGACGGTATTTTAACGCTCCTTTGAGGAAGTAAAAAAATTATAATCGTAAAGGAAAGGAGAGGTGGAGGAAAAGTAGGTCGTTTTGAGTTTCTTTTATCACATTTTTTGTAATGTAGAAAGGCACAAAGGACCATGCAGAGGAAGTGAAAGTGTTGTGATTTTGATCTGAGGATGAATAAAAGAAGACGTCACGATGCCTCGCGGTCAGCTCGTCTCCACGCTCCTGCCGACATGAAAGCACAGATCATTCAAACACATTGTTTTATATATAGCAGCTCAGCAAAACACACAGGGCTGGTGGTGGGGGGTGGGAGAGAAAGATCTTAGTCCAACAATCATGACGGATGACAGCTGATTAAATTATTTAGCAACCAAGCACATTTTTAGGGCAGTGGAGACCTTGAAACTAGCTTTACAGTAGTGATACCAGTTGTATTAGTGGCAGTAATATTCAGTAGTGGTAAACATGGTAGTTAATGAATGATGGTTGAAGTACTACTAGTTTTACAGGTAGTAAAGGTATTTGTAGTGATACGTGTGTAGTGGCAGTACTAGTTTTTGTAATATACAGATAAAAGATGGAAAACTTCCTAAAATGTGTGCAGACGGCACACGAATCAGCTCGAAATCAAACGGTAACAGGACGTTTAACTTACTGTTAATTAAAACCTGATGAACATAAAGGAGGAGAAAGCTCATCGCTCAGTACCTGCGAGACAATGACAAACAGGAAGTCCAGTTTCAGTGACAGATCGTGAGTTTGAAGGCTTCTCAGATGCCCGACGCTGCACAGTGGTACGTCACACTATGTATTTTAAACAGTGCCAGGTTCTGGTGTTTGCACCCCCGCTGCAGACAGGCCGTGCTTTTTCATGCTGGCCTGAAGTCGACCTGCAGAGCAAGAAACGTGAGAAACACGAGGTGTGAGAAGCTTACTGAATCAGCACAACGCAACCAGAGTTCAGTTCAGTTTGCAGAGCAGACAGTGATTTGGACCACTGGCCAAAACCACCTCCACACTGTGATTGTGAGTCTCCATGAGCCAACACTAACTGTGTGACATGCAATCTATGCAGCCGCAGATTAAACCCGTCTTCTGATAGTATGGACACGTTTCTCCATTTGGGCTCAGCTGTAAGAGGTCGTGTGTGCTGGTCTCTATTGTGGTGTTTCCATTATTTTGTCCACCCCTGAACACACACACAAACGGGGCAGAGGTTGAGTGTTACTGTTATCAGCTGCTGTGATCAGATTATCAAATTCCTCTGCAGATGGCCAGGAGACTGGTGTGTGTGTGTGTGTGTGTGTGTGTGTGTTAGCTTGCAGTTAGCAGTGAGTGGATTAAACAGAATTTTATCTTTGATGTGGATTAGATGGAGCCCAGGATCATGATTAAATTGTCACTGTGAGATTGCGTGCAAGAGCATGTACAGTGGTAAGAGTGTGTGTGTGTGTGTGTGGGGGGGGGGGGGGGGCGACCCCCGAAATGTTATTGTTTGTCCTCTTGATTTATTA
>JAVQJL010041191.1:0-17555 GCA_036024295.1 Nannoperca obscura
CTTTTGGTTTCCTGGCTTCCTCAGTTTGTCTGCCTTTTTGAGAATAAACACCCTCGAACCGATTACTGCCTTGATTCTCTGCATTTCTGGGATCCAGTACTCGCCCTCAGTCACGACAACAGCTTTCCTGTTGAGGAAAAGAAACAATGCATACAGAATACTAAAGTACAAGCAAACCAATGCATGACAAGCCCATATTATCTCCAATGTATCTACAAATTCATTGTGAGTGGCTCTAATCAGTGATTAGCCTTTTGGTAAAATACCCCGCCAGATTTTTCGAGAGCCTTATCAGATGGGGAGAGCTCTTATCTGCATGACTCTATTGATCGCTCTGTGTTCTAACAGAGGTGTATATAAAATGGCACTCAGGAGCAGGAAGGAAGTGCTTGTATCTACAGTGCCCATACCATGTGTCATCTGTGAAACACTGATGGTTATCAGTTTTCTGTTTCATGCTTTTGTTATAGTCCTCCCTCTCTTTGCACTGCCTATAGTTCCACTCACTTAAAAAAACTAAAAAACCTTGAATATGTAAAAAGAGAGAGATAAAAAGAGTAAGAAATTCAGCTATATAAGTTTGTGCATGTGAGAATGCTTTGCAGAATGACTCAACTTGTGACTTATATCGTCATGCTTAATAAAGAAAATGTCCATCTCTTTCTGAATTGCAGATGACACATTCATTCTCTGAGTTATAATCTTATAAGCGTATTACAGAGTATATGCCTGAAGCAATTATGCCTGACGAGAAAAGGATGTCTGTGTTGTGTCTTGTTACATTATGAATGTAATTCTTCACACAAAACATTTACATGTGACCTTACTGCGACCCATGTATCTCTTTAGTGTTACTATCCAAGATTTACTGTCGCCTCCTGCCACAACACGTTGCTAAACTTATTAAATCCTTCACGTTACAGGCAGAAGTTTAGAAAAGTTCGTTTGCAGGTGTCAGAAGACCGGTGTTTGCTGGGAGGCAGAGAGAACCAAGCAAAGTAAACCATTAGGAATGAGTTTGTTAATAACTTTGCTGCTGGAGGTATACACAGAAGGAAATCCAGAATTATAATAGAAACTCTTGGGACTGACATTCCTGGTATAATCACTCTCTGTATTCTGAAAATCCAGCACATCACATAGTACATCATACATACCCCTAGGGAGCAGAGTGTATTTTCAAACTGAACCCATGCAAAAAAAAAAGTTTATTTCTGTCGGGGTAAATAACATTTAAATTAGTTTTATTGCAGTTTGACAGGTCATTTTCATGTATGAAATATTTGCATCTCTACATTACTCATCTAGTAAATACCAGTCCCATCAACTATTCAATATGAATTTTTATTCTTATTAATAAAATGAGTCCACAAGAATTAGTCAAATGTGGTTGTTTAGCAAATCCTTGTGTGACCTACTTCCACTTCAGTAAATCAAGAAGTAAATGTATTTTACTTCAAAGAAAGCATAATTCCAATGGTTACAAATGCTTCTTCCGCTCTTCTCTTACGTTAATATTGTCAAGATACCTGATGTTGACCGAGTGCTGTCTTCCAGCTCCCACAATCCAGCAGAGGTTCACTCAACCTCTTCAGGGATTCAGTGTGGATCAGCCCTTGTCACAGTTGTATAATATAGGCCAGGATTAGGGAGTTAAAATAATGAGCAGAAAAAGCAGATGGGGGTGGAAAAAAACTCTTCCGCTCAATTTAGAAGAGACACTTTTGAGGGAAACTTTAAGAAGACGATTATAGCATGACGTCTCTGAATTGTTTATCAGAATGACTTGAGATTTTGAAGGCAGCAGAGCAGACCAAAACAATTATAACCTCAGTCATGCCACACTTGACATGACAATTCAGAAAGCCGTAATCATTTCAGTCCTTAGCCATCATAATTAATAATAGTCCCTCTAAAACACACGCTTAGGAGTACTCTACCCCACAGGGGACAGGCATATGTAATTATTCTTCTTAGTTAGTGTTCTGAAAGTGTATCTGATTAAGTTGTAAGATGGGTCTTTGACTAAGTCAATTTGGACCGCAGTTTGAGCGCATCATGCCCCTGACTTAACGTAACAATTCCTGCTGTGCACCTGTAAGTTACAAGGTGATCAGATGGAGGATCATGTTTGTCACACAGTTGGTCAGCTAAATTGCATTTTACTGTTTCATACAGCATCAGGTGTTTGTTGTTGTGAGTGTCAACACTTGATTCAGACCTCCAACGGCCAGCTATCACAATATGTTGCAGTATGATTATTTCATTATCATTTAACTGAAATACCCTGTAATTTGAATTAAACCATGGGGCTTTGAAAGTCTGATGTTAATCAGGTTCAGCTATAAGAGCTCTGTGACTGGAATTTGAATATAATTAAAGGAGGCCACTAAGGAATCAATCATAAATGTAAACAATTATTTTTAGTATCATTATAAAGATGGAGGGTGGGTGACAGACAGTAGGGTACTAGTGCCCTCTTACTGTTGTTAGATCGGCTGGACATTGGATCATTTATGCGTTGGATTTGTTGACTGTTGATACCAACAAGTCCTCCAAATTAAATGACTAAATATGTTGTCTGGAAATGCCCTTTTAAAAAGATGCGCAGAAGCCTTTTTCTGATCTGATGGCCCTACTGGCAGGACAATATAAGTTGCCTCCAAAACCATTACAAATCACTGTTGAAAAATACATCTGTTTTATGATGTGACAGTACTGTGGGCAAGGTTTAATTAGGTTTGGGGAAAGATAATGGTTTGAGTTATAATGACTCCTTTGTTGAGGTTAGGAGACCTATTTGTCATCATGGTTTTAATAATTAAAACATGGTTACGGGCTGGGTAACGATTGTGATCATGGTTTAAATAAACCAAGGTATACTTGGGGTACATATGTAAGACCCATTCATCAACTCCGACCTCCTCCCTAAATGGGCATTGTTGCTCTATAATAACATTTCCTGATTTTCTCTTTTACTCGTTTTTCTGAAACGAAATGATTCTATTTGGAAGCAGGAAAAGAACGCTATAGTAAACTCACAAGAACAATAATGATGTTTGTTTATGTCGAATACCTGGATACAGCAAGGACTAGTGCTTTCTTCCATGTTTTATTTCGGTGGTTCTTCTCTATTCTGTCAAGCCAAAAGCTCCACGGCACTGGTAAAGGAGCGGTGATTGCATTGACATAAGCTGTCTGCCAAAAGAACGGGCAGTATTACTCCAGAATTTCTACACAATTCCTTTTATTGGTATATAATGATTTTTAAATGTGAGTCATCATAATATACTCTTTTCATCTTTCTTAATCTTAAATATGAGAGTATGGCAGGATGACAGCTCACCATCTTGGTTAAGGCACGATGGACTCTAAATGGACTTTATGCAAAATTTAATCAAGAATATTTACAACTGTGTTAATATTTGATAGTGACACAATGAATTCACTAAAGAAACACAAATTGCAGCCTCATGTGGGTTTGTTGTTGGACCTGTCACCTGGATCCATGTTCACAGGCAGTGCAGCATCATAAAACATCAGGACCGGGGAGATCCTTCTACACCACAGACAGGAAACTAAGGTGGGGAGCAGGGTCGAGCATCAACAAAGTGCAATGACCGCTACAATTCGTCAGGTAGGGTGTTGAATACACAAGACGGCAAGGAGGAAGGCCCAGCTGACTGCCTTTTATCCCTGTGCTTTAATCATGATTCTCAGAGTCAGGTGCTGATTACCACTCCAAAGCTCTGTAGAAGAAAATCTGTGCTCTAGTATCTGCCTTTTGCATACAGTCTTCTCTCTGTGTACACTATAGCACACGCTTCCTAATGTAAACCACAGTCATCATGAAATCATGCACACATAAAAGAGCTTTAATGTCTACATCCTGTCAGCTTCCACAGCTAGCCACAGATTGAAATATACAGCCCTATAAAAACCCCACAGAGGGCAGATGATGTTGAATTAGTGTGGGAGAAGATTACATACTTTTGCGGTTATTCTAGGAGACCTGCTGTCCAATCTGAGACAAAAGCCAAATGATTTCGGATGAAAAGCTAAACGGACAATTTAGGAAGATGGTGATAGTTCCTCCAGCTTGTCCCTAACATCTACAATGTAGAGGAAGTGATCTCCACTCTGAGCAGCATGAAACATGCCAACACTTCTTGTTGGATAAATTGCACCAGGGGCTTACAATGGGAAAATAAATCCTTTTTAATAATTGTTTTTATATCACATACAACATACCAACAAAAGAGTTTAGTTCGCTTTATCACACAACTTAAGTGTAGGTAGAGCCATGAAAATGGAATACGGTTTTGGTTTACACCAGCGGGAGAAGTGCATATAATTCCTAATAATAATTTGATATAATAAGAATGCAATGCTTGAGACATCTCCTTCTTCCACTTTGATGCAGCAATGATTACAAGTGTAGGTGATAATATAACTCCTATGCTGCAAGTGAAGTTTCTACTTCTAAAAGGGACCACCAAACAAACCTGCTGTTGTCCAGCTTTATTAGGAAATATACCAAATGCAACTGACTAATAGTGTGTGTGTGTGTGTGTGTGTGTGTTTGTGTGTTGGGGAACAAGCCAAACCTCTGAGTCAAACTCACAACTCAAAGTAAGATACTTGCCAATACTTTAGTATTTCAGGGGTGAAAAAAGCAACTTCATTCAAGCAGATACAATAGCTTAAGGGGCTTACACTTGACAGGATATCAATATGCTCATAATATCCTCCTGTTCCTTATGGTCAACAGTGTTTATTTGATGAGCGAGACTCTCCGGTAATCAGCATATCTCTGGCTTCTCTTATCATCCTCATATTTCCTAAAGCATTGTTGATTTTAGCTTACATAATCAGTAATAAAAGATAGCTCATATTATGCAGATTATTTGGATGCTGTTCAAACTAAAAGGCCTTTTTTATATTTACCTTTGTGAATATCTGTGACCACTGGAGTGTCGGGGCCTCTATTAACAATGAATAAACAAAAATGAAAAGAGACAATAAGGAAAGGCTCTTTCATGAAAGATGATATCAACAGAAGCAGGGTTCATGAGAGTGCTTGACTGTAATGGAGATAGACTGCAGATAGCTTCAGGGGGATGTGATTTTATTGAAGCCATTGTGACACTCCAATATCACCTCTTCTTAGATATGAATTATTGCACCTTTTGAAAGAAAATGGATTAGAAAGATTTAAAATCTAGATGACAGCTTCAGCAATCAAAAATAGTTGCTTATATCCACATATTGTCTAAGGAGTCTTTAATCTTATTTGAATTATCACATTTTTGTGCTTCTCCACCCCTAAACAAATTGCTAGAACATGTGCCAGTGTCATTGGGTGTTTTCTCCCATTGTAATTAATTCAATTGCTGGCAAAGGGTCAGTCATGATCATTTGCCCTGTGATCTTCCAGACGGACACCATTTAGAGCCAAATGCCCTTCTACCCTCTATTCATTTATGTGCTGAAATTCAACCATACCTCAGCTGCTCTGTACGGTCAGAGGTCAAAGGTTATGTACTCAATGATAGGTTAAGCTCGCCATCTTTCAGTGAGGCATGTTCAGGTAGGACGGGCAGAAAGGAATAAACCATATGACAGTGTGGAAAGCATCACAAGGTCAAGTGTTGTCCGCTCTGTCCTCGTCAACACCTTCTTAGCATGAAAACCAGCCGTTTTTTTTTCTTTTTGTCATGTTTGTTATTATCGATCATGTTTCTGCTCAGTAAGCAGCACACTGTGTGATAAATATATAATTTAGCATGTGTGTTGACAAGTGATAGATACGAGTGTCAGTGGTGTGTCAATCAGGCAGTGACCAATAGCATAATAGGGGGTCAACAAACGGGGACAACTAATAATAAGCAGCCTACGTTTCTACAGCAGCAGTGTTGGGGTAATACTGAAGCCCAAGATATGGTTCTGCAGGGTATTGGATTAAAAAATTTAGCTGGAGTCTCCAGATTTATAATACATTTGAGTAAAAACACATTCTGCTGACACAAAAACTACACATATCGTACAAAAACAATGGTCCATTTTGCAGATGGAGAAAACATCCAAATTATCTCTTCGCTGTCTGGAATAACCACACACTTTGGCATGTTGGGTTCAAAAGCCATGACGACGTTGTGCTGAAGGCAAGATATTGGCAAGACTATGTTTCTGTAGGCTACTTTGAATTTTTGCCAAAGCTATGTCAGTTAATCTCAACTCATCTTTGCAAGAGAAAACATTTTTTCTTTCTATGAATATTTCAGACAATGAACTGCATCTCAACTCTGTGCCCTGTAAAGAGTTCATAAAACAAGAATTTAAAACACTGAGTTTAAGTAAAGTTATATATAATCTTTTAAATAGCCTTAGGGATTATGCTAATATTTAAACAATCAATCTCATTCAATGCTGTATCTTTAGACAGTTATCTAAATCTGCTCCAGAAACTAAGTTAGATGCTACTCTGTATAAGTGCTCATATATTGTTGTGGTCCCAGTGTGGTGGTCCCAATTGTGGTTAGATTTCACGTTGAAATTAATTGTACATTTTCTTGTGCCTGATTCACCAGACTTTCCCTTTTATGTCACCACTTTAAATTTCAGTCTACCCCAGGGACACTGAAAGTAGGGGTGGTGAGGGGGCTGCAACACCCCCTACTGGCAGGGGACTGTGACTGCAAGGCAAAAAAGATTACTAAACATATCAATAAAAAACGTACATTTTTGAGAGTAGCATTTTAGCATAAGCAGTCTATAAAACCTTTTTAAAATAATCTTTATGATGTTCAATGTATTTAATGCACACACGCAGAGCACGTAGTTTGGCGCGAAGGATTATGGATATTAGTGACCGGTAGTGGTGGGTTAGGTATCATTACTGCGCTTCACCATGTCTCAGAAAAAATAAATTACACAGATACAGTCACACACCCGGTAGTGTGACATGCTTCGACTGAGGGTAAGAGGACATCTATGTAGTGTGGAGTATTGGAGTGCGGTCTTCAATTAACTCTTATTATTGTTTTGGGTTGCTGTGGTGTGTGTGTGTGTGTGTGTGTGTGTGTGTGTGTGTTAAAGAGAGAGATAGCAAGAGGTTCTCATTAATGTTTTGGGTTGCTGTGTGTGTATTGTACAGTTCAGGTGCCTTGTTCTATTACCACCTGTATGGTGTGGCTGTAGCTCATTCCTAATCGGAGACTATTTATTATTGACTATGTCCACAGCTGAATATGATATGCTGCTTTTACATACAGTATGTTAATTTGCTGTCTGTTGTAGCGCTAAATGTTCTAAATCTGGTGTAAAATGTTGCTGGCCTTTTATATTAATACAAAAACTATGAATTTTGCATAGCATTTAATATGTCATGATATATAGAATTTCTCTCAGCACCCCCAACTCTGAATGACTTTCAGCGTCCCTGATCCACCCTATGATATAATCACCACAAAATATGTGATATTCTTTACATCAGAGTGTCAAGGCTTGACCTCATCCTGTGCATTTCCAATTAATCGTAATGGGCCAGGAGGATTGCTTGCCATTTCCATAAAAGAAATGAAAGAGCGCTGGGATTTTACTATTCTAGCTTTCAAGGTTTAATGTTTGTAATGCTCACTCAGTGTGACCTTGGCTTTTCCTTCCCTTTTTCCTGGCCAACCTGGACAGAGGAAATACAAAGAATAAAACAGAGGAGATCTGGTGAGGACATATTCTCTACTACAGACATGCACTCTTTATCTTTCACTCGTCTGTCACTGACTGTTTCTCCTCCACCTTACTGGCAAGGCAAAACACGGCCTGTGGTTCTCTATTCCCTCGACAGGGGCCCTCGCTGACCCCCCAGCAGTAATTTTAGACTTCATGTCGGTTGTGCCAGAAAGCCAGCCCCAGCTAATTCAAGGTCATCCTAGTTTTTGTTATTTTATTTTGGAGAATAGAAGCCAACCTTTTCTCAGGCACTGTGCCATGTAAGAGACAGCTCGACCATTGCATTATATCATTTTGCCAGGGTCTGTAGCAGTCTGTTATCCATATGTCCATTTCTCTGTTTTGGTTTAAAAGAATATTTGAGTGTTAATTTCACAAGGTGCGCTTGTTTTTCAACTGAATTAATGAAGCCAAAAGTCCCCTTTGTGCTCATTACAGGATGCTATTTACACACATTTTTAATTCAAAGGGGGAGGACTAAAGCTCCTTGTGGCTAAGGCTTCCTCAGAGAAAGATGAGACAAACATGCATGACGCATGAGAATTAGAGCAGTTGTAAGCCACTTGCTCCCATGCTGATGAGCGAAATACTCACTGTCACTGGATTGAATAATAAAGTAAAAGCATGCCTGACTGCAAGCTGGGAGTTGGGCTTTCAACAGTAGTGCCAGCTATCTGACATATTCTTGTACGCAGTCATGTTCGACATTTACAGTAAATGTTGGAGAGATGTCAGATGCCTCTCATTGTCATGCTATGTCAGAAAAGTTGACGCGTGACCGTGAAATGTGTTCGGACAGCTTTGGTGTCGCTACCCATTCCAGGGGACATCATCCTCATACAGACAACGTGGTCAGAGGGGTCCTTTGCAAGGACTGACATCTACATAGAACCAAATCAGTGGTTTAGAGCGACAGGTCACTTTTTTACACTAACACTTGCTACTGGCCACTGTGAAACTCCTGGTCTTGATCCAACGGTGCAAACCGAGAAGCACTTTACAAATGAAATGAAGGTCTGTCGACTGCAAAGAAAGCATTATACTCCCATACAACACTAGTGCTAAAGCATTAAAAATTACATATTACTTTTTTACTTATTAAATTAATTTAAATGTAACATTTTTAGAAGATAAATCCTGTTTGACAGCTTATGATGTTTATTTTTGCTAACACAGGTAGTAGAACTGTATTTCTATTAAGTTATTCCTTTGGGGAGCTGTACAGCAGACAGTTTTTATTTATTTAAAATGAAAATGTTGTTTCTGAATGTCTGATGCAGGCTTGTATGTCTCTTGCAAAGCAGACTACTGTTAAACTTCACTCCCAACTTTTCTAGATCGATTTCCTCCTCCTCACTTCCACAGGATCACATCATTAGATTTGCCTGGTTAGGTGACACCTACACGTCTGACGGGTGATGGATGTTTTATATATAGAGACCAAATGAAACCCCCACCACCACCACTTCCACACACTTGCCTGTCATACACAGACACACACACACAACTTTGATGTTCCTCCTATCATCTTCTATCAGAGAGGCAAGATAACCTCAGAGCCAATGACAAACTTTGACAAATGGCTTGTCTCCAAGCACCTGCAAGAAGATGGAACTGACAGACTCCTTCACCTTTCCTCTTCCTCCAAGCCTTGGGCTGTGCCAAACAGGTATAAGTGATATACTGTAGGACATCGCTGGGTGTAAGTCATGCTCCTTCCGTTTCCTCCAGATTGTGAGGGTCTCAATCTATCATTGTCAGTCACCTCTCTCTCTTTGCCTCTGTCCGTCTCACCCGCTCTGTCTGTCCTATGAGCCTTGTCTCTTTACTCATTCACCCAAAGGTCACTCTTCCATTCTTCCATCCCCAATGTTTCCACCCTCCGCTACTGGAGCAGTCTGCAGATATCTATAGCACTGTGCAGATGGTTGGTAATCTGGCCTGGGGTCATTATGAATCCTAGCCAGGGCCCTGACCGACGGCTATTCTCCCCTTCTGTCATTCCATCTCCATAAATGTGGCCTAAAATGAGCCATTCATCTAAATTTCCAGACATTTGGCTTTTCTTGGCAAATACAGCTCAGCTATTTTGCCTGGAGAATCCCAATCCGACATAGATTGATATGTGCTTGAGTTGGGAATAAACTGCATACACATAAACCCGCTCTCTCTCACATAGGCATTACACCACCAGTACCAGTTTTTTGAGGTAGTTTATCATAAGGTTCTATCTGAGCAGTGCTGAAACACTGGCCATTAAAGACTTTACATGCCTGTTGGCAAAACCATTATTAAAAAGACACAAACCTGATATATGGAGTAATAAGAAATACCACCAAGCCTAAAACAACATTAAAAGTCATGTATATAATTAAAATTAATTTCTTAAAATAGTCAGATGGGAATCTTATAATTCTTAGCATTTGATTTTCTATGAGTCCTAACTGTTGGTCCCTTTCCCTCCTCTATCCGTACAGTGTATCTTCTTTTCATAATCTCAGTACCCTCCATGCATCATTCACGCTGTTGCCTCCTGTTTTCCCTCTTCCCCTCATTATCCTGCCATGTGCCATGTCCCTCCATCAACCCCGGCCTCTGGTTAATGTAGTCACCTGACAGCCTCCCGTAGTCTCCACCCTCCTTCCTCTGAGTGTTTCATCATCGCGTGACATTACTGACCTTCACCGGACGTCGTTTCCATTAGTTTGACAAATCTGGTGCGTCAAAGCAGCTTCGTTGACATGCAGGTGTAGAATCAGCCACTGAATGAGATTCTTATAATGAAAATGCCAGAGGAAGTGATGGTGCTTGTTAGGGGTCGGCAATTAGGTCCATTCAGGGGCCAATGTTTCAGCACAGTTAAGAGGAACCAACACAATTTTACAGGCGCAAGACTATGTTAAGAATATATATTTGTTTATTGGCTGCCTAGCGATGTGGTTAGTCACTGCTTTCTCCTACAAATTTTGTTGATATGAAACAAATTTGCATTGGAAACAACATTTCTGCAGGAAACATAATGTCCGTAAATTATTGTATATGCAATAGCAATGTATGTTCACCTGTAACAAGTTTTTTAGAGTAGCCTAAACCAAAGAACCACAAACAACCATGAAAATGCATTGACAGTAAATGTGTTGCAGATTGTGACATCAATGTGTATTAATATAAATGTTTCTTCATTAAGTTAACATTTATCATAAGCTATGTGTGATTGCATTTCCTCTGAGATGTATTTATTTTGTTGTAAACAAATGTGTGTTTCCGTACACACAGATACACACACCAAACTCAACTATGTCTGCTATGAGAGATGCATTGGTGTGATCTCTAGAGGCAGCAGTGGCTCTGTCATTCCCAATGTGGATGAGAGAGAATCTATGACTGCCCAAGGAAATGGTAGCACAACATGAACAGATGACCCAGTGATAAGAAACTTTAATTTGTATTTCTCTGTGTGTATTTATGTGTGTGTCTGTGCACGGCTGCATGTTTTAATGGTACTATGAGACACAATTTTATTTAGTGTCTCACAGTTTGCTGCTGTTGCAAAATCACACCTTTAATCCTGCCTTGGCTCTGAGTCATTTTCTGTTCTATCAGTTCTCTTTAAATGCCTAGAAATCTTAACAACTCAAATATATTATTAATATATATATATGTGTGTGTGCTGTAGCTATGAGCTGTGCAGAGGTAATGAAATAGTAAAATACAGGTTTCTCCAGTTCCAGTCCCTGACCTTTGATAAACCATAGATGAATCCTTACGCTAACTTACCTCAAGTAAGAGAAAGCTCTAAGCCATTACAAAAATGCTAGATGTGTTTGGGTTTGTGTCAGAGACAGTGTGAAAGAGTGAGTGAAACTGTTTTTTACAGTTCTTTTTTCTTCTTGGAGTCTTCAGGGAACTGTGATTTCAAGGTTCACATATCCCAAGTGTCTCAAAATATGTCCTTCTTTTTAAGTTACTGAAGAAGCCTTTCTCATGATCAGTCCACAAACCGCAAAGGGCAAGGTTGTGACTTCTGTATCTCATTGCCTATCCTTCCTCCGAGCATGCACTTGATCTTAACACAGAAAGACAGTGCAAACCGCTTCCCTCAGATTTGAGCCAGGATGTGCAAGCAAGCCTGTCCTTCTCATGCTGTTGCGAAGCATGAACTTGATTTTTTGTGTGCAGTCAGACCACAGCCTCCATAACACATTCCAAATCTACTCTCAGGTTTCTTGAAGGACAAGGCACATTTGCTCCTTGGCAATAGATATGCTTCTCAAAACAGCAGTGAGTGGAACAACAGTGAAATACGCCCTTTCCATGACAGAACCCTCATCCATCTTGAGGACAAGCATCCCAAGTTTATTTCCACTCCACTTCTTAGATTTACGTGAGAAGATTGCACCTTGTGAGTGAGCGTATACCCTCTTTAGACCTTTTTAAAAATGACATACATTTTATATTCTTGCCACTAGCTATCAGCCAGTCATCGATTTTATTCAAATTTTATTGACAAATTTGACTGTAACAGTGACTAAACATTTGATATCTGATCTAACTGGCTGACTTAGTGCACATTGAAATGCCTACACTTAATATAATAAATATAGTAAAATATATTTTTAGTTTAGCCGTTCATTATCGATATTCATTAAGGCCATGCTGCTTTGAACTATGTTCTAATGATGAGGTTGCAATCAGTTATTGATCAAGACAAAACAGATACACATAACACGTCACTGTTAATAACAAACCACAACTCATACAACAAATTTTGGGATTATTTACTGGAGATTCACTGCCTTTAATTTATAAAAGAAATAATAATTTCACTGAAACTCAGCATTTTATTTAGAGTTAAAGATGTTTTTGGATCTTTTTTTCAGTCCAGTGAGGAACTGGCTGGATGAGTGTGCGTGAGTCCGGGTGCATATGTCTATATCCTCCTTTGCACTGCCTGTGATAGCAATAAAATATTGAATAATGTTATTTTACAAAGGTTTATCTTCAGGCTGAATCAGTGATTTTTTTGCGTGGCATCCATAGGTGTGCATACATATAAACCATTATCATCACCATCGCACCTGATTTTTGTATGCTTTACAGCCTTGCAGTGTCTGTTTATCTATTCAGAGTGTGTGTTGCTGATAGATGACAACAGCCAGGCTGAGAATAGTGATGAGGTTTTGTTCATGGCATAATGCAGAGCCAGGTATCAGCAAATACAAGGGACCTGTCATTATCTAAAACACCACATTTCCCCTGAGGTAAAGATACAGCACACTTGCAGACATGCTTTCTGTCTCTCTCTCTCTCTCTCTCTCTCTCTCTCTCTCTCTCACTGTTTCTCTCTCTCTCCCCCTCTTACTCCGATGCATTACACACAATCGTTCATTTTACCAGAAATAGTGATGCATTATTTCTTAAGCTATATATGTTCTGAACTGAATGAACAGTGCATTTCACATCTCCAGGGACCTTGTTTGTTATCTGTGAATGCTGTTAGGTGTGTATTTGTAGGGCTATTATAAACTGAAAGGTTGTGTGTGTGTACTGTTCAAGGGTGCATGCTCATGTGTATCCCGATATATACATGTCTGCTATAGGGGATATGTTTTACTCAGTCTTTTTCAGTCATTTCAAACGTAAGCAAACAATTCAATAATGATTTAGTGTGTGGAGTTTTGGCTAAAATATGGACTCTAGTCTTGACATGACAGCCGGAAAACAGCTCTCACAGAGAATGTTTAAAAAACAAAATCTGACATGTCACATTAGGGGGTTCCTAAAGGTTCACAGACCAGCTATTTTCTGTGCTGGCTGTAATATGGTTCTTTTAGGATGCTGTTTTTCTGTCCCCCCTGTGTCCCCTTACCCTCTCTCCCTCTGTGATCCATATCATTGTTCCCCAGAGAGGGAAGAAAGGTGACAAACAAACCTATTCATCATCAGCAGGTTCTCCTGGCTAAACTGTTATTCGAGCTGAACTCTCTAAACTTTTCCCAGTGGCCTATTGTTTACGGCCGCATCCTCTAAATTTACACCCACCGTTTGTTTTATGAAGTGTCCATGGAGGGTAAGAAAGGTAGATAGAGGCCTGATGTCAGCATATTTCCCTGTCCTGCATCTATACTGTGATGTATGGTTGAACAGGGCCTCTGTTTGGGCCCTCCTTCTCCATTTTTTTTTACATGGTGCTATTGTTTTATACCACCTTGTTTTAGAAATACAGCATCATCATATTACTAAACTCTCTGAGGAGGGCTTATTGTAAATGATTGGAGGTTATTCACAGGACCAAAAGGGAGGGAGGGGAGTTGGATGATTTGGAGGAGGGAGCAGTGGGGAGAGAAGAAATGCACCAGCCATACAATATATTTGCTGTAGAGGTGAACAACGGCATTATATAAACACTGCCTATTTTCGAACTACTGAATTCAGTGTAATGAACTAAAGCTGTTGTGTAACAGCTTCGATTTAGAGTGAGTTCATTATCTGTAATTGTTCCTTTTTATTTGTCGAGCTTTTGTTTCTTAGACACACTAAAAGCAAATGCAGATCATTTTGAATAATTTGTATTCTGCTAACATTCAACTCACAGCGCGATACCAGCATTAGCGGCCATAGTTGTTTACTAAAAAGCCATGCAGTGATGTTGCAGAGTCTGAATTTCATTCAGTAAACCCAGGCGCACTGACGATAAAGCAGGCTTGTCTGTTTTTAACCTACACACTTTTAACAATACACATTACCACCAAAGCCATTGTCTATGAGTCATTTTTACTCAAAGTCCGAATTGTCACTGTGACAAATTGAATTAATTCCAATTTTGCTCCCTCTGAGTGACAAGATCCCATTATGCTCACGGACAGGCTGTCTGCAAATTGTATTATGACCTGATGTCTCCATGTGTATTTCCAAAGCACTCTTTGAAACATAGGCAGTGGTATGACTGAATGATTCATTGCGGCAGTGGAAACAAAGTGCTGTATTGTTAATACTATCTCCACCATTCCACAAGCCTTATAAATAAAGGGTTAATTATTGTGCATTTTCCATATCATCATGTATTGTACTGTTTTGCAATGGACTGACATTTATACAAGCACTACTAAATATATAAGGGCAGTGGGTTATTATTGAGTCTTCATACTGTAATTACTTAATATCAAGTAGCTGCAGCCTTGAAAATTAGAGCATAGAATGAAAGATTTTGCTGTGCACACAGAGAATAATAATAAAAAAGGAGGATATTATGCATAATATGCATAAATCAACCCCCTTCCCTGAGTTGACCTTTGTGGGTGAAGCTGGATAAAGGTGGGTGGAGATCTATCATAGGTCTGTGTAGTACTTGCCAAAGATTTGTATCAACTTTTCATTCCTTTTCTTCTCTAGTATTACCAGCTGCCTTTTAATACACAAAGTGCTGGATCATTCATTGACCTTATCCAGCTGCAAATTGGCAAGCAAAAAAGACTGTTGAAGAATTAAATAATTCATTATTTGTTTATTTCTTTATATATATATAGTTTCTTTCTTTCTTTCCTTCAAACCACTGATGCACTTCATACCTCTGGTGTATCAGGCCAGACACGCTCTAAAATGATCCATCATTGTAAATCTGCCAGCTGCTGTTACAATAAGTGCTCTTGGTACCTGTTTACGATGTCTCTCCAGATGTCTGTCAGACACAGCAGCCATGCCGCGCATTCACAAATCTTCAACATCTTAGTTATAACAAATTCAATCATTTTTGGGAAGTATGTACCTTCCAATTTATTTAAAACACAGAAGACTGAAAGCATCATATTCATAGCTTGCCCTAAATCTCTATAAATGCTTTTGTTGTTTCACTTTGTTTTCAAAAACCCTAAAACATGTTTGCATAGGTAACATGCTGGGTTGTCATCCCTCCTCCCATTCATCGCCGTGAGGCTGTTAACTGTAGTGATGCAGTGCCTGTCTTTGAAAAGGCTCTTCTGCATACACAATTGCTTTGCTGGACATATACCTTGTGGCAAGCTTTCTGCTGATGTAGTAGTATTGCAGACAGATGCAGGGGTTACCCTACTCAAACAGGGTCAACATCTCCCCTGTGGTGCTTTAGTGTCCAGCTACAGTGTGTGCTAGTGTGTGTGTGTAGTGTGTGATCAGGGGAATACATTTTAAGGAAGCCTTGTCGACATGGCTCTGTTGCAATTAGTGCTCAAAATATAAGGGGTTTCTGCACATACAGTAATTGCAGCTATTAACTGTACATATATGTAACTTTTATATACAGCAGGAAATAGCTGGAAATGGTGTGCAGGTCCCTCGTGTGTGTGAGTGGATGAGTGTCAGTTGGTGTTGTGGGACCCTGACCTTTTGCTGACAGGGTAGGAGAAAAACATGTGTAGTCCCCAGCTGCTTTGACACAGTGATGTCCAAAGGCCTATGCAAGGGCTAGTCAGCCTGTGGAAACCAGAAGGGGGCAGGGCGAGGGGGTCCAGATGTGTGAACACCCCAGAGCGATGCGTCAAGCGTGGCCTTGGATGACATGACCTACCCTTAGGACAGGACACTAGTTTGGTACAGTATACTGCTGTATAGGGAGAGCACGGGTGGCTTCGGATATGTGTGTTTCTGTGTGTAGCAGAGCAGTAACATATGAGACAAGTCACATATAGAAGCCTAATAGCACAAAGGATTTCTCAAATGCAGCTCATCTGCGAACCTTGGGCTTGAATCGCACTGGTTGTGTCTGCATGAGACATAATATCACATAAGTGTGGTTTGGAGACAAAAGTTCATCAGCATGAAATACTGTGAGGTGAGTGAGTACCCATTTGACTATTTTGAGTCTACTGTACCTTATGAACTACAGCACACAGGATGCCATTAGAGAAGGAGATTGCTTTTTAAGTGCTATCAGTACAGAGTACACTGTTTAATCTGAGGAGATTTATGGAAGGCAATCACCCAAGTAAAAATTGTAGATGCCATTTATCAGGCAGAATGGAAATTACAGCCATAATTTTCACAACCGGACACAGATGAGACCTTATAACCACATAAACCCCCCTCGAGGTCCCTGGGCTCGTTTTTAATGTTCCTTCTCTGTGCTAGTGTGACCTGGAGGACTGGCTGGCTGACTAGCTATCCACATCCCCCCTCTAGGTCTGCTCATTACCCAGCCCTACCCTCAGAGTGTCACAACGTGAGAGGGACTAGTTTATGAACAGGAAGAAAGGCTGTCTGAGCTGCTGTGATTGAATCAGGAGAGAGATGGCATGACTGATCATTTTTCCTCTCCCTGTTTTTTTTGTTTTTTCAAAAATTGTTTGTTAATCTCATAATGCCTCCCTTGTGTGCTATCGTAAAGGTAAAGAATGGGGGATGCAAGGTTACCTCTGCCAGAGTCAAGTACAGTAAACTGCAGTTAGTGTCTGCATATTTTAAGCATATTTATGAGAATAAGATAAGAATGACAGAGTGAGGAATGTTTGGAGTTCATGCCTGTATCCCCACCTTCCTGAAAGCCTTGGTGTATTTGAGCCTCCTCCCTGATGAATAACCATGTCACAAAAATGGATGTTTCAAGTAAAAGCACCCTGAAAATACAGTTTAGAACAGCACAGCAGATGAAATAGGCTGTAAAATGGACTATCCATCATATTGTCTAGCAAAAAGTGACACATGGGGAAGGGGTTTAAGGCACTTTTCATTAGGCTTCTGCAGCACTGGCTATCCAGATCACAAGACTAAATAATGACCCCTGCACCAAAAGTGTTTTCCAACAAATAGAAGACATTCTGTACTCGATTCTCTCTCTCTCTCTCTCTCTCTCT
>JAVQJL010041201.1:0-46848 GCA_036024295.1 Nannoperca obscura
CCCCCCCCCCCCCCCCCCCCCCCCGCCAATGAAGCATCTAATTGTCTGACTGTTAATGCTCCATTAAACCAAATTAGAATTAAACATTAAAATAGTCTTCTTCCATAAAAGTCTCATCATGTATGGGTCAGTGGTGTTTATGCAGATCTGTTTAAGGGGTTCTTGACATTTTAAAGATTTCAAGGTTTACATATACCCCTAAATATAACTACATTAAGCAAGCAGACCATGTTTTATAAGCTTTGTTTTACTCCCTGTTCTGGAAGAATTTACTTGTTGGTTTGTTGATTTGATATTAAATTGGACATCTGTTCAGTATCCGTGTTGTAATGGGGCACATGATGATGGTTACACTGAAGAGGAAAAGCAGTAATTGTAATAGTCACTCTCTTATTGGAATAATTTCCACTGAGTGAACCTTTGAGTGAAATTAAACAATTTCTCAGTTTGCTGGAGAACCCTAGAGTCTCTTTAAAAAACCTCTGGGAATGCCTTTGAGCCTGCTGTAGAGCAATGCGGGAAAGAAAACGTTGTTCCACTTTTGGCCTCTAGGTGTCCCTGTGACAAATTCCCTCCACTCTTCGATCCTGCCGGGTGAGCCGTTTGCTCCTCTCTTTGACTGTTTACGATATCAATGGCGGTAGTCGCTTTATTCAGTAAGTTTTTATTGAATATTTACAACGTAAAGCAATGGCAGCTTTACAGCGTGAACTCGGCTTATTAGTAGTGAAACATAGTGTCGGCATGTGTGATGTTTTTGTCAGAATAGCTCGGTTTTATCCGTGAACACCGGAAAGCAGCCTGGTTCATTTCTCCTCCGCGTCGCCGTACAGTTGCACACTGCTGCGTTAATAAGTGGTTAAAGTGGCGTGAAGCTGAATGAAAACCCGCTGGCAAGGATGTCAGTATCCATTTTACAAAGGAGATGCTGCCTCGAATGTGCTACGAAAAGTTTAACGGGGTCGGTGACCGTTGAAGGAGCTTGTGATTCACTTGTTTAGCAGTTTTAGCAGAAACGTCAACGCACCACGAGCCGCTGCGTCCAGCCCACGTGACACAGCACTACGTGTGGGCGACGTGTGTGCAACAGTGGCTGCTAATGATAAAATAAGGAGAAAGATAAAAATAAATGAGAAAATGCTTGTTTTGCATGCATAAAATGAATTTTTAAAACCAAACTTTAACTTTCAACTGTTTTTTAGCAGCGTTGTGGAAAAAGTGCCTCCATTTTCAGAGATATTGTGGCAATATAAAGATTACATAATTCCACTTTATGGCAGCTAAAGTTCAGTTCAATTGCCAAATGAATGTATTCTGGTGTAGTAGTACTATAATTGACTTCCCTGCTTATTTTAATTAGAAATTATAGACTTGGCTGGGCCACGTGTAGGAGGGAGGAAGGATTGTTTGGCATCATTACTGAGGGGACGTATGTTAAAAGGTCAGCTGAGGTTGATGTATTATTGTGAATAGAATCTACACGGAGCTGTCTTCTGTGCTTTGCTTCGTTCTGCCACCTGGGTTGTAAAGCTGCTGTATGCTTTTGTTGTTAATGTATGTTTTAAAGTGCCAGAAGGAATACATTGTGATACATTTCATTTGATTTTAATTCAATACAGTTGTAATTAAAGGATGGTTGGTGGAAACAGGATTCAGAAGTTTTGGTTTACTTAACTTTACTTAAAAAACATTTGAGAATTATTTTTCTCAAATGTGAAAATGTTTACAGGTTATTTGAGATTATTATATGTAGCACTTTGGATTTATTGTGGGGAATTGGAGTTTACTGTTAAACTTAGTCTGCAGAGGATCATTAAAGATAACCTGTGTGTATTAGTTAATTGTGAAACTGTCGTACATTTGTCATTGCTTTGTTTGGTATGAAATATTCAGACTGCAGTGAATGATTATATGATTGATTTCTGCATACTAAAAAAATCTTTGTAGGGCTGCAGCCAATGATCATTTTCATATTGAATGATCTACAGATCATTTTCTTGATATATTAAGCCTTTTCTTCATTTAACTTCTAACAAAACATGGCTATTATAAATTCTCAGAGGACAAAATGTTGCTTCAAATTGCCACACATTTGAAAAACTAGAACTCGTGAGTAATGAAACATTGATGATAGATTAATTAAACTATTAATCAATTTTCAAAATAATTTCAATTCAAATTGTTGTCTAATGTCATTGTAAAGTGAACACTTGGGTTTTAGAAAGCAGGAAATGATGTCACCTAGGACTCTGAGAAAATGTGATAGGTATATTCACTTTTCATTTACAAATGACTCATCAAGAAAATAATTGGCCCATCAATCAATAACAAAAAATATTCTTTGGTTTAGTTGCAGTCTTAGTGTCAACATTGAGTTACTCAGTGATCCAAGTGGCATCATGCTCCTGTGTGCATGTTAGTGTTTGTATTTGGTCTGCTTGTTTCAGTGGGAATAATGAGGCTGGAGGCAGTCCCGTCTCTAACAGCAAGGCGCAACTTCCAAATGGGCTCGGTTTTTTTCTACAACTAACCGACCAATGAAAACTTGCTCAGCTAAGACTCTTCCCATCGACTAACGTTTTGGGGCGACTGTTAGGGCAGCCCTATTGGATAAGGAAAGTACTTCCTTTAATTGGTTTAAAACAAAAAAACAAAAAGAGCAAATAGAAAAGCAGGAATGCAGGAAGAGGTATCAACAGTGTCTGTCCTCCTCTCTTCAGTTCCAGGTGAGTCGGCTGATTGAAGACAGGCTCCTGTGAATTCTGGCCATGGATGGAGATTTGACGCCTTTGGACTTCCTGCTGCCCTCAGGTACTGCCTTTCAAACCTCACGTTCCCTTGGCGCAAACACACATTCACGCCATCAATCAAATACCCAGGTTCACGCGCAGACACATATGGCACAACGTTCACACACAGACAGACGATCTGTATGTGTCCGATCAAAAACACACTTACTCACATCACTGTCACACTTGTCTTCCTCTCCCTGCTTCTCCCACACTCTGACACAAACCGTCTCGGGGGAATTTAAACTCAAAAACAAATAAATGGCACTTCCATCACAGCATTGTGTATATGTATGAGATGCACTTCCTTCTGTCCTTTTTTTTGTAATCCCTATCATCACACTGGAAAACAAAGAATCCCCACTGTAGTACATGTATTAGTATATTTATGAGCAAGACTCAGTTCTGTATCTGTTGATGCTCCTCTGCAGATGGTCAGCACTGACTTATACAGACCTGAGGAAGAAGCTGGTTATAGCTTTTAGCCATTGCTCTCAGGTCAGGGTTTATGTGAGCTCCCTGGTGGTTTGTGTGAGTGTGGAGAAAGGAAAGCTGATATGAGCGTAAGGGAAGGTTTTATCCACAGCTGTAAAGGTCAAGGGTATCGTACAACAGTTCGGCCTGTAGAGGAGACATCAGGCACACGTAGTTCCCTCCGTCTCTCAGACATTTGTTATTTCCATGTTTAGATTTTTAATGACTTACATGAAAAATAGTGCCGCCTTACAAGCTTGTACATTGAGATAATGGGGGCTGCCATTGGTTGAGTAGCAGCAGATACACTCTGTTTGTCCAAATTAAATTGTGGTGGGGGGTTTTGACACTGGCTAGAAATATTTTCCACCCACTGAAGGATATAAATAGAAAGCTTAGGAGTGAAAAACAAATGTTATTTTCTCAGAAAACTCAGCAGTGAGCTTTTCTCCCTCTCATCCTTTCTTGGATTCCGCAGCATACAGCAATCTCAGCTGAGCCTTGTTCAGAAACATACGGTAAGTATACTGTGTGCGGTTTACTGACAAGATACAAATGAGTTTGAGGAATCGAAGTTCCTTGAAAAATCCACTCTTTAATACATCTCAGTAATCGGTAGTGTTCCATTCCCGGAGTTGTGTTACACAGCAGTGCTGTTATTTGGTGTAACCACTTTTCTTCAGCCTGCCACTGTTTTGATAGAATCTCGTATCGAGCGGTACTCACGTTGAACATGAAATAACCGGCGTTGACCTCTTGTTGTCCATGTTTATTAATTTAAAGTGGAATGTGAAAAGGAATGCCAGGTGCAATGCCAAGAACTGTTGTTTTCAGAGGCTTTGAGATGACTTAATATGATACATTCTGAGAAATGAAATGATAAAAATGATTAATTGTAACCTATTTTCATTAGGATTTATTGAAAATCACTGACTTGACAAAAAAAACCCCCACAATTTCATTTAAACAGGCCAAAATAAACAACATGTTCATCATGCCTCTCTTTACCTTTTATTAACGTGTATTGGCTCTGGTCTAAACATTTATTGTTCAATCGAACAGCATGCTTATAGTCCTCCAGTGGTCTTTTGACTCTTAAGTTGTATTGACTGCAGCCTGCTGAGCTGCATATGCCTTTGGTTCAAATATAATATGAACACAATCTATTCTTTTGTATAGACAAACATAACATAATATGGCTGAAATTATTAAGCAATTAAGCAATTAGTTAAAAAAAAAATCCGTCGTTAGTCATAGCCCTATTTTATATGATTCTAAATTGAACAATCTTTGTGTCTTTGACTGTTGGTCAAGACTCAGTTTGACTTGTGATAGACAAATGATGAGTACCACTTAGTACTACATTTTATATATATATATATATATATATATATATATATATATATATATATATATATATATTTATAATAGTCTAGGTTGCACTATGGTGAATTGCTCTCTTCTTTCTTGCCTCCTTTGCATCTCTCTTCCTCAATCTCTTCCCATTGACTGTTGTTTCAAATAATCCTCTTGTTAGCCTACAAAGGCTACTGTAATTGTGCGTTAGTATATACTTGACATTCTCGCACATGTGTGATTTGTGCAGAGCAGGAACACAGAGGCTGTTGTTGATTTCCCATGCTTGTACAGCTCGAAAATCAATAACCCAAAAAGGCCAGCATCCGTCAAGAGACACTCACTACTGATAGGATGCTATCGGTAGTTTTGAAGCATCCGTCGAAACAAATGTTGACTCGAACACGTTAGCTAAGCATTACAGGCTACACTCTTGAGTTTGATCACTGTACAAATCCAAGATTTATTCTAAAGATTTCACAGGGTGTGCAAATAATCCCCCAAACGCTTGCAGAACAGAACTGATGGAGGCACACACACATCCTCATGGTGATATAATTTCACTGATAAACCTGTCACTTGCTATCAAAGGTATCAAAAGGTGTTTGAGGTTCCCTGCACTATACATTTCGAAAATCTTTCTCTGACTTGCACAGTATAGTGAAACCATCCCCCCCTCATTAGATAAATTTAGATTATATTTCTATGGCTTCTTTAGTTTAATCTCTGGCAGGAAATGCTTATCTAGACTCATGGTGGAGAATATAAAAACAGCCCCTGGATGTCTGCATTTTAAAATCCCTAGTGTGCACAGTTAGCCTTTTAAATTTCACCATTTTAATTATACATGTCTATTCCTGGAATATCTATGTGCTAGGTTATGTGCTTGGATTATGTATGTGTGTGTGTCTGTGTATATGTGTGTGTTTGTTGTCTTTATGCTGTCTGGCTCTTTTAAAAGAATCCCAAGGTGACATTTCTTTGAACAGAGTGCTCAAAAGGCCGCGCTCCTCCTTGTGTGTGTGTGTGCACAGGATGAGTGTTTGTGTGACGCGGGGTTATCTGAAAAGTCACGGCTGGTTGAGTTTGTCTTTTGTTCTCTGTACACCTCCAGCCAATTAAGAGACAAGAATGACAAATCTACTCCTCCTCTTTCTCCTCCTCACCTACCCCTCCTTGTGTCCTCCTTTCTTTTCCTCCTCCTTTGTGACTCCTCTTTATCCTCCCTTCCCTTCCCCTTCCCTTTACCATACTCTGCTGGGGTTGACTTTCGCATTGGAAATGACCTTCCAGTGATGTGAACTTTTTAAACAACATCAAGCCTGCTGTTGCAACAAAGTCACAAACCCAAAGGACAATTTTTTTTCCTCCACACTTTCTCAGCCAAGCCAAAATGCACTCTTTACACTTAAGGGTATAAACCCCAAAAGGCTTTTTATTTTTTTCAAGATACAAGGTGATGCACATTTTGCTATGCGAATTTCATTTCAAGCCTAAAAGTATCTTCTTTCTTCTTCACCACAGCTTTCTCCGGCCATCCGCTGCATTCAGGATGTACTTGGAATTGTGTATTGAGAAAGATACAGGCTTTATATGCTATGTCGTGTTCCTAAACTGGAATCCAGTTGTGTGGAATTTACACAAATGCACTTTAAGAGAAAAGAAAAAAGGACATTGTAACAGAGTGTTGCTTAAGCTTGTGTACGGCATTTTGGCAACAATGTTAAAAATGGAAGACTAATCATTCATAAGGGGCAAACATGACAGTGAAAGATAAATGAGTGAGCAATGAAATGGCTTAGAGAGGTGGCGAGGGGAAGAGAGGTTTTAGTCTTTGGTCCATTAAAGCTTTTCTAGTAGCTCTGTTTTTACTTTGTCAGTGAATGCAGAGTTTTCCATTCTTTTTTCATTTTTTTTTTTCATCTTCTGCAGATAGAAAAATGACAATTCTCAAGTATTTGTCAGGGGATCTGCATTAGCAGCCGAGCCAAAGAAAAGCTAAAAGCAAGATGGATGGGGGGTTGAGGGAGAAAATAGAATTGTGAAGTGATGCACCCTGGGACGGAGACTTTGACAAAGATGCATACAGGTACACTAAGAGGGAGGAGGGGAGCTACAGGATGACAGGTTGCCTTCATTTGGGCTGTTTTGAAAGGGCTTTCCTCTGTTGTCCTGCAGTTACAGATGGTGTGTCGCCAAGGTCAAGGTATTCAAATGAGCATCGACGATATGTGCTGCGAGCCTCAGTGCACAGATTTCCATTTTTAAAGGAAATAATAAGGAAGTTGACATTGTGACCCTGGTTGGGGAGAGTTAATGTTCTGTAGTTGAGGGAAGTTGTTGTGTAATTTGGATACAAGTTGTCTACTCCCCGGTTACCTTTTATTATTTGTTATCAGATGTTGCAAACAAACCACTAGCAGCTTAATTGGATAGAGTGGGAAAACATTTAGAACTTTCACAAAACTGAGATTCGACATCCTGACTCGTGTGGAATGGTTTCTGTTTTCAGTTATTTTCCTGTCTCTGTGTGGAGCATG
Organism: Nannoperca obscura; assembly: GCA_036024295.1. Classification (NCBI taxonomy): domain Eukaryota; kingdom Metazoa; phylum Chordata; class Actinopteri; order Centrarchiformes; family Percichthyidae; genus Nannoperca; species Nannoperca obscura. The sequence goes on from JAVQJL010041201.1 coordinate 7,160, forward strand.
ATAATGACTTCATTATCAGGCCATTGTTTTAATTTTGTTCTTTATTTGGCACATTCAGTGCCACAAACAACTGCCTCCAATCTCTATTTAAAAGGTATTTTTTTAACAGTAATGACATGTTGTGTTTTTGTTATGTGTCCATTACGCACCGTCGTCTATGTCTCTATCTGATTGTTTATGATGCCCTTTTCTCTCCTCCTTCTATCTTCGTCTGCAGGCATGCAGAAGATCTGTCTGATCATTTTGAACCAGCCTCTGGATAAGGACTACCTACATATCCTCTGGAGTAAAGGTATATCTCCCACATCACAGACACAGATCAAACAAGCCCCCATTATATCACGTAGGTCTGGTCTGCATTTGTTTGCACTGAGCATGCATTCCCCTGTTTTTGTTTTTTTGTCAGACTGGCTCTCTAGCCTGTGTAGCCTCCACTGTGCAAAGTCTTAATTGCCGACTGCCCACGTTTCCTGTGAGATGTGTTTTAATGAATTTAAAGAAAATAATTTTCCTTTCTGCAAGGATGAGTTATTTATTTGAACTCCAGTGGTTGCATGACCTGAACAATTATTATAATCAAAACAGATAATATTATACAAAAGGCATTTCCATTGGACTCACAGCCTAAATATGCAGCATGGTTTTGTTGCTCCTGAGACACTGGCTTTTGTGCATTATAATTAAATGGCTTGATGATTTTTGAATTTGTCTGTGACGAGCCAAAACAGACTCATTTAACTTAACAGGTAAACCCAAAATGTATATGATTGAATAAGAGCTATCTTTAAGGTCTGTATGCATTTCATTCTTTATTTGGTCATCAGCTTTGACGCCACTAAGCCATAAACTTAACAGTGCAATTAGTTTTTATTATAGATCACTCTTATAGCAATCGTAAGGTCTCAAGGTAATAAGGATGGCACGTCCATTCAGATTCAGTCAAGTGTCTATACATTTAGTAAAAATAGCTGGTTGGTAAGTAATGTGAACACAGGCATGGGCAGTACGCGTCTACTCCACTCTGCAGGGGAGCGACAGGACCGAAATAAACTAACCCAAAGGACCCAAGACCCCTTTCATCCAGAATGTGGGAGTTTCAGTCATAACAAATCCACCCTCGGCATTGACTCTGAGCTGTTGATTACATCCGTGAGGTCTCTTCCAGCCTTTCATCAGTGCGGGGAATTGGTCCTGTTAATGCCGGATATGCTGTGTTTCTCATTGATGCACAACCCTTTCTTGTACGTATAAAGTTGGCAGACAATTACGAGCCGGACAGGGGCTGTACATTTATATCCGTACGGTACTTGTATAATACAAGCTTGCTGAATAGCTCCACTTTTGCAGTTTAGAGTAACAGTCATGCCCAAGGGCATTTTGATGATTACTTTCACATCAGCAACCTGCTGGTAACAAGTTAGCTGGCAGTTTATGAACCAAGGACGTCCCCTAGATTCCAACCACTTTTTCGTAGTTGGTAACTAGAGGATTTAAAAATGGATTTGATTTTCCTTCTGCTTCATGAATAGTCTAAGGCCCTTTTTCAGAGTAAAAGACAAACAAGAATTCAGAAAACTCAAAAACATGCACAAAAGGCACTTCGTTAAAAGAGGAAAAATACGATTTTGAGGGGAAGTAGAGCTCCAGACTCCCCGAGGTGTCGCTTATGAGATGCATAGCAGTTGTGCTACTTGACTGTGATGCCTTAAATATGTAAAGCTGACTTTGAGCCTTTAAACCAGACAGTGTCATCTCAACCTGTATCCTTCAACTTTGTTTTCTTTTGAATCTGGTGAACTGATCAGAAACGGAGCCTAACTGAACAAGAATAACATGAACCAAACTGTGCTGAATATGTTAGGCATGTAGCTGTTTAATCAAAGACAGGGTGGAGAGAAGGGGCCTGGATCGCTGGTTCGCAACAGTTTTAATTCTGAGAATACAAAAAAACAACAGCAAAAAAAACACAAATTTATGAACAAAGTAATGCACAAACATATGTAATTAGAGAGGAAGGTTAGTAAACAAAGAAACTTTGAACCCAAACTTGTGATTAAAACCACATCAAACTGAATTTTAATGAATACTGCTTTGATATTCTTATCAACTTAACTGCCCAAGAGGCACCTGAGCTCCTTCCTATCGCACAGCAGTCACGCTGTTACATAGACACTGTTGATTTTTTTTCCTTTACACTAGAGGACCTCTAGAACATGTTTACTGGCACTAGACAAAGCAATTTCCTCATCTGATTTCACACCAAAGGCTGCCTGCTGCACCAAGATAAAGATTCCTTGGTTAATCTATTAAGAGAGATAGAAAATATAGAATTAAATAAATATTAAATATAGAAGGTACAGCACAAGACAAACATCATGTTAAATTAAAAGGGAATGGGTTAATTGATGCTTAATCTTACACAGTCTTGCACTGTGCGTCCAGAGTAAAGGGAAGCCCAGTTTTCTGTAGATTTGCACAATTCTGTCAAAAATCACAATGCTTGTTTTTCAGGTATTTGCTGTATGATTTGAAATGCAACACGCATTCGTACTTTTTCATCTGAATTGAAGACAGTGTTTCAATATTCTTCTTAAATTGTCTGTTTTCTACCAATATTGGGAGATGTTAGACTTGTAACAGGTTCTGTACACCCTGTAACAGTGTTTGGAGATTGATATTTTTGGTTTAATATCCTTACTTTTTATTCAAGCTGTGATCAGATCAGCAAATTTTCAGGGATTCAATTTCACATAAATGCAGTGTGCTATTGCATATCCTTTTGCTGATTGTCTCACTAATGTTTTTGTCATCCCATTCAATATTTCCTAGTAATACCGGAACAAGAATCATAACACAAGCATCGCATCAAATCATCAAACCTACCAACTGCTGCATTTGGCGACCATTGTGAGATAGAGATAGACGAACACATCAGATGTACTTTCCCAGTATAATGCAGCATGATAGTGTCATGACAGATTTGGGCATTTGTTCCCTCTTAGAAAAGGCTACTTATCAAACTTATTTAAAAAAAAGTTTCAGTGCCACAAGCAATGCTGTGGTGTGGATGTAAGAAATTGGGGAGCGTTTGCTCTTGGCAGCCGTGCACATGGGACTTGAAGAAGTTTTGACAGGATGATGATGGGGCATGAATGGCAGATCTCAGATCTCTCACAGTGTGATGGTAAACACGCTTGTAGCAAGTTTAGCGTTCCTCACTTGATATGCCATGTATTTTTAATGTTGTTTATGAGATAAGCAGATGTCAGCGTGCACAGAAGCTTGTCTGTGTGTGTGTCACTCTCCAGATGCTTGTTCACCTATAGGCCTGCTAGCCAACGCTCCACCCTTAGAGACAGACATCTGTACACGCACACAGGCACTCTCAGGTCCTCTGATGTGTTGCCCCTGGGCCCCCTCATCACCTATGGGAGAGGTAGAGCAGCAGGGAGCAATGCAGCGGTAGAGGCTGGAAGAGTGCAACACTGATCAAAGGGAAACTCATTTACAGGTGCCGAGTGTGATGTTGTGAAGTGGGATCAAGCTGCTTATCTCACTCACGCACCCTCTCACTGATCTAATCCATCAGTCACCCACTTGCTCATCTAGTCAGTCACCCACTCACTCACTCACTCACTCGTTCACTCACTCAGTCACTCATTTACTTACTTACAGATCCTTCACTTACTCACTGTGCAACAACACAAACAAGCAAATCAATAAAGCAATCAGTGAAGGGAACTCTCTACAAGACAACACAACCGGCCTGTGTTTACTACATGTGCCTCTTTTCAATGTTTGTTGATGTGGAGCAGGTTGCTAAAGTTGAAGGTTCTGAACATCACCCATCAGCCAGTAGAGTTTCAGCCTTGCAATCAAGGCCTGTTGTGGTGATGTAGCTGCCACGCGTTGGTGTGCACATACAAACTTGATTTTTGGCATAGAAGCACACATGAGAAGTAGAAGAGAGAGACTGTTGGTGAGGACCGATAGAGATTAAAAGAGCTAAAAAGCAAATTCTTGTAAGACTGTCAATGGAAAGGAAAAGAGAAGGAGCCGGTGGAACTCTGCCACCTAGAATAACAAAGAGAAGGATAGAGCAGAAGAATAAAAAACTAACAGAGTGCAGGTGGAGAGAAAGGAAAATTAGATGTTTGTGCGGGAAATCAATCAAATTTGAGGCGAGGTGTAGAGAGCAGGCTGGATCTGGAGACAGGGTGACAGATGGAGTGAGAGAGGTGGACTGATAGATGAAGGGAGGGTGTCAAGGCATCATAATAAGGATAATAATCTTTTCACCGCTCTCTGTGACCGTTTGCCCTCTCCTATACTGCGCTAAAGCCCATTAATCCTCACCACGAACATCATCAATACTGGCCTGCTATAGTACACGCCCCACAGCAATGTGTGTGTGTGTGTGTGTGTCTGTTTCTTTCTGCATTAACGTGCACATGCATCTTCTCTGCATCAAACTTGGCACCGAAACAGATGATTAAAAAGCACAGAAATGACAGGTTTAGTACTGTGTGTGGAAGTGCATTATCTCCTGCCCACCGCATGTATCTGTCAAACAGCAGAGTGAGTGACAGGAGGAGTTGAAGCCTGCAGGGAGGGATTATTATGTCTAGTTAATTTACAAGGTCATCGCCTCTGACTTCTTCTGCTGGGCCCGCTGCGCTTGCATCATATCACCGTCAGGATTCATAAGGCTTCTTTGTGTCTGGTGATTTTCTGTTGAGTTTGTTTGTTAACCTCATGCTGTGAAGAGAAAGACAAGATGGGGCTGGTTATGCAGTTGCATTCACGCAATCGTGGCATACTTCAAACAGCCGGCAATTCGTTGTCTTCAGTGGGAGAATGACAGTAATTGTATCTTGTATCAACGCCTGTGGACGGAGTGCAGATGGAGAGATAATCTTTCTCAAGTTTAGTTTGCCGTTTACTGTGATGAAGACAAATGGAATGTGGAGAGACCTACAAAGACAGACACTCCAACAAGCACTTGAGAAAGTTTCTTATACATTGAAAATCAACTTTTGAATAAGCTTGACGTATTTATGTGTATTTTGAGTAACAGCGATTTTAAAACGACAGAAGGGGCAGACTCTTGACTATGTGACATGCAGACTTGAAGACAATTACAGGTACAAAACTTAAAAATATGCTGACACTCAAGGACATCAACCTTAACATAGGGACCGCAGTTCTTTTCTGTGACCAAATAAACCAATAAATGATTACCCATTGAAATCCAGCTGGGCAATACAAATGTCAAACATACAAGATTAAAATATTTTCAATATTTGCTTTAGAAATGTTTTATAGGGATAGAAATACATTCAACACGTTTGTTAGACCACAAGGATACACTCAATAGGTTTTGCTAAGAACTCTGAAAGTAAACGGAACATGATAATGGCTAATGTACTGTATAAAATTGTCATAATTTCTTCTGATGTTGGCAGAGGCACTCTTTATTTCAGACGAGGTAGGAGGCCGTACTGTAAAAAAACAGGACATCAAGACAAAATGAACCGTGTGAAATAATGTTAAAAGAGGTTTTCATTTAAACTATGAGATATAGTTTTATATAGAACTGGAAACCTTTCAAAACGAGCACTAGCGAGGAGAAGTACCACATGATAAAATTTAGCAGTTTGTGTTTGACTTACGGCCCTTTTCCTACACCACAGTGTGAATGAGAAAATAAAATGGTCCAAAAATGCAAATAATGGGAAATTATACAAATGTAAGTAGCTCATTTTTAACAATTGTTATGACGTGTGTAGGTGTGTGTGCGTGTCATGCAAACGGAGCTGAGTAAATGATTGACAGACAGAAGTAACTGTTCTAGAACCCTAAGTCTGAAATTATTCAGTGTGTGTTTGTGTGTGTAGATACTTGTACGCAGATAATGACTGATAGCTTTACAGGCTGTCACCACCAAGCTTAAAGAACGCTTTTTCTGTTTTTCTCAGCTTTTGCACTGTGTCGAAGTTAATGAATAATTTACATTCCAATAATTTCTTGACGCGAGACATCGGCAGCAGGTGGTGGCAGTTATGAATAAAAGCACTACCTTGAGTACAAGTGTCTTATTTACATCACTGCAGATGTATCTGCATTCTCTTATTTTTGAAGCGCTCAAGGCGAGGATAGTTAGATTGAAGGATATCTCCTGTCAGAATAATAATTCCTCTCCAGTTAACTCTGCTAATCGAGCCTACTTAACTGTATGTATGAGTCTGTTACAGTATGTAGGTGTACACAGTATGCATTGTTACGTGCTACACCGATTCTATGGGTCATGGTGGTAATCATTTGCTAAGAGTTGTGTGATATTTAGAAATAACAGCTGTGAAGATGACAGTTATGCCAAGTTTAAACTCTGCACCCGCATTTGTTGTAGGTTAACGTTTACAGAAGTGTGAACTTTAATATTTGAAGTGATGTGCGACAATCTTTTTATAGAAGGTAGTCTAGTCTTACCCTGAAGTGCAAGGTAGGTAGTCACAAGGAAACACTTGATAATTAAACACCTTTAAAATAAAAGGTGACATTCTTGAAGTGAATACGAGTTTAGAAGTAGAACTTCATGTTTTTTTGGTTGTCTGTGGGTTCCCAGTTAAAGGTATCCTGTAGAGATTTTGACCGCTAGTAGCACTGTGGGGCAATGTTTTTTCACAAGTGGGTGGCCATTTTGTTAGTGTCTTGTTTATTGGCATGAGGATGCACGGACATGCACATGTGGGCAATGTGATCCACACTGACGATGATCACTTCACACTATTCCACTGATCGACATTTAGTGGCGATAATGTGTCAAGAAACATAGCAATGTAACAACAAAGGCAGGGAAGAAGACGACTGTTAGCTAGTATACATGCATGTAAGTAACAAGTTTTAAACCAGTATTATGAAGAAGGTAAGGCCCTGCATACCCTGACAGGTGTGTCCTGTTATTTCAGCTAATTAAACCTCTGCCAAAAAACTAAGCTGTAGTGCGTGTTAGGCCATAAACTAATAGGCCTTTTTTACAGCAGACATTTTGGCAGGTCATAACAGGAAAAGCACAAGCGTAATTGATAGCATTAAAAACCACTGCATTCCATTTAGGTGAGCCAGTTCAAGGATCAAGCTATAGTGCATTCTGGCCCACTGAAATGGCTTACTGCGACACAAATGCAATCCGTGTGTACAAACCCACACAGACCTGACAAGAGGCCTAATCACTTAACAAATGATTATCACCTGTGTGGGCGTGCCATAGATGTTCATGGCCTTTAAGCACATTTGTTTGACCTCAAGGATACACAATGTGTCTTTGTAAGAAACACTGAATGCAAATGTAACTTTTGTTAGTTAACAAGAAAACCTCACGAGGTACCCTTTTAACTGGGTCTGCATGTAACCACTGCTTCCCTAGTCTAAGTCTTGTATCCACCAATAAGCAAATAAATTTAGTGCTGTGAGACAGGATTTTGCAGCTCTGAAAAGTTATCACAGCAGCAAACATTTTATCCTCCATATGGATGCTTGCAAGGTATGCAGTAGAAATATGCTGTTCAAGTTACAAAGTCTATCAGGAATGTGTGCTTGCTTGCACATATTATGTTGACCAGTGCAGAGCATTACTGGGTGTGTGCAGAAAAGTGGCAAAATAAGTGAAATTCATTTCAAGGTGAAATTTCATTGAATTTTGACTTGGAATACACTTTCCCAGATAGCGTGCAGTGACTTGTATGCATGCACATCGCCACATATGTAATAGGCATCTGTGACTGGAGATTATTCTTCACACCATGTCCTGTTGTATTGCTTTTTTTTTTTTGCAACCAAACGAAGGACACACAGACATGTGTACACTCAATCATGGGTTTGGGGAAAGGACACAGTCGGAGAAAGAAAGAAAAAGACAGGAAACACAGATACAACAGTTGCCCGTCTCTTTGGTGCAGGGTTTAGTTAGTTTTAAACTGGGTGCAAGTAGAAAACTAATGCTGATTCTTTGAAGATTTTCAATGTGCTCCACAACAGCCCCAATCAGGAACGGGCTCTTAAAAAAATAGGCTGCCTGTTCAATTTGAATATAATGGAGGCCATGAAAGAGCATACATTTGCAAATAGTTTGCATCTTATTTAGTGCAAATTGAATACCATTTTAAGAACAGCAAATAACTGCCTGATTTGTCTGTTTTTAATATCAGAAAAGACAAATGCTCTTTCACTTTGCCTTTAAAAGGTCAAACCAAACTTTTTAACCAAAATGCTTTACTTTGTGTGTGTAGTGTGTCTTTTTGTTATGTTTTCATTGACATAAAGGTGGTTGGTTTCTTACTAATTTATGTGTGTCATTCAGAGTGTTGACATTTTTTGCAGTGATTAAAATAACACCTTGACATTGCTCGTGTTGGTGTCCAAGTTAGTGCTGTGTTTAAATCACATAATTTTTTATTAATGTGTTCTTGCGCACTTAGTGCTCTGAAAGCCAGATACATAAAGCAACAGAATCTGCCCTTGAACATTCACCGTTTATTGTATAAGTGTATAATAGCATTGCTTTATTATATGGAACTAATCTAAACCATTCTCATAAAATATGCACTGCATTGTTTGGCTTGTATATTGCCTTTAAAGTCAAGCCAACAGGTTACAGAAGCTGTAGGTGTATTCAAATTAACCCCTTGACACTCTTTGAAAAGAAACCTCACCACAGGATAAAGAGAGAGCATGCAGTAGTGTATTTATCAGGAGAAGCACTGAAAGATGTCACATTTGTGATAAGGCTCCTATGAACACCTCAGTATACAAGACCCTATCTGAGAATAATTCCTTTGAACATTCATGTAGATCTTGCAGGTATAAATGGTAGGTAGCATTTCCTAATTCCTCACCTAATAAAGTATGTCATATCCAATGCCAGGTGTTTGCATCCCACTCCTGTGGAACTAATCATAAGTATGCGTCAAGGCTTTCTGAATATGATGAGTTTTCTGGGAGGGACAAATTATGTTGGTGAACTGTGGAGAAAATGACACCTGAACGCCACCGGTCAGACTCAACTAAGGTGGTGCACTTAGATAAGAACATAACAAATTGACTCCAGATTGGAAGCTGGTTTATTGTGGCATAGTGCAAACTGTTTATACCAGTTTGAACTTGGGCATATGTAACAGTAACTTGGTTTTGTTTTTAAAGTCAGAAATGTGTTTTCAGTGAATGTAAGGTGGGCAATTAATTTAAAATATCTTTCCTTCAGTTACACAGGCTAAATTATGTCTATCTGCCTTTCTGTAGCTGTCTTGAGGGCATGCGCTGATGGAGCTGCCAATCACCTTCATAACATAACTGCTGGAGAACGAGACAGGTGAGTCTGTCTTGTGTTCACATTTCCATCAATGATTTGTGTTTTCACTTATACGTTTTCCTCTGTGCGTGCAGTTCTGTGAGAAAGTGCCCACGGTTTATTTAACAGCATTGTTTGTTTTTCAGCAAAGAAAAACAGTGGCAGCACTGCGTGTGTGTGTGTGTGTGTGTGTGTGTGTGTGTTTTCCAGGTGAGAAAATACACCCTGTTTTATGTATTATCATTGTGTGTTTCTGACGAGTACTGTCTATGTGCATTCTGCAACCACATTTTTTGTGTGTTCGGCTAATGGAGGACTGCTGTCTGGGCTGAGATGGGGTCTCGGGTTCACTGTGTCCCTGAAGTGTTGAGGCTTTCACATTAACACTCAGAGTGTGAACATGAGTGTGCATTTTGTCAAGTTGTGAATGTGATGATGTGTGTGTGTTTGTTTGTCTACATGCGTGTTCTTAGTATTCTGTCACAGGAACAGCCAGTTTAGAGTTGTAGAGATCTGAGGTGAGGACATTTTTGCCAAGTTACGCCATTTAGGCACATTCACACTTCTCGGTGGGAAAACCTATTTTAGCTGTTAAAGCTGTTATTATATCAACGTGTATGGTTGACTGCTGATACACTAAATGTTCTATTTTTACTGTGGTCGCACACCGTTTGCATACTTGTTATTAATGCTTATCATGTTTATCAAGTCAGACACGTCACATTGATGAAGCCAAAACCATTTATTGTTACACCACCTTTTCAGGAAATTATATAATGGTGAAGACTTGATATAACACTGATGTAAAACAACAAAAACGGCACTAGATGATTTCATTAAAAAAAAGGAAAGACAAAGTCAAGGTCTGGTGTCAAAACAACAAAATGAAAACTTTTAGTTTGGTGTCAGAGCAATTTGTTTGGAGGATAGACGGTCTCAGCCAATGCAAACCATAAACAGGAGGAGGAAGAATAATTTAATTGCACACTGCAGTGATGACTCAGATTACCACAGTAAATGCCTAACAACAGCAATAGTATTTTTAATGTTTAGTTATGCTTCATGGGAATGAGGCTGCACAGTTGAGGTTAGATCGCGGTTTAGAATTATGTTTGATTTAAGAGTTCACAAGTACTGACAGTTACAGTTTTTGTTGGAAATGAGAATGAATGAGGTCCTCACTTGTGCAGTAAGACGAACATGTATGTGTTTTGTGTGTATCCGAGCCTCTACATGTATTTTCTTTTCATTGGATTTTCAAAATAAAACTAGTGATATATCTCTGTCTCAGAGTGTGAGCTTGAGCATGTTAAGCCTGCCGGCAGAGGCATCGCTCATACTTCTGTCAGTTAGTGTGACACAGCAGATTCATCTTCTGACCCTCCAGTCCGAGCTCTGTCAGCAGCCCGCACAATGGAGCTGACAGCCAGGCTTTTTAGCCCGACTGCTCCCAACCCAACCAGCGTCTGTCCCAAAAAAGTTATACATTATAGACGGACGGTGGAGACCACAAAACATAGTGAGGAAGGGGAGGAGGCTCGGAAAAGAAGAGACTGTTTATGGGTGGGAATGTGTAAATCAATCACCAGCAAGTTACAATCTATTTAACCTAACATTACCATAACTAATGGACTACAGAGAGGGAGATGCAAGCAATCAATCAAAGCCAAGTTTTATGAGCTCACACAACAGCACCATGTAATCAAGTGAGGAGTAAGAGGGATGCAGGAAAGTTAAAACAAAAGAAAAGACGAATAAACACGCCAAACGGATTCTTGAGAAATGTTAGTTTGAGACCAAGATAAAGACGTAACAGATAGCTGAGCAGAGTTTTGCCTGTATGTGGGCCTGTGTGCATTTGCCCGTTTCGCTGTATATGAGTGGGTGTACATCTTAGGGCTTTCACATATTCCCCCAAATTGAGCGAACACATTACTGGGAGATTTCTTTCATTCCCAGACATCACAGTAAAAAACTTGAGTTCAAAATATCAAAACTGGGCGATTTTGTTTTCAGATACACACAGAGCAGAGCCTGCTGAGCGGTCCCATATCTAAACTGTAGTTTACACATCAACAGACTCATGAAAGGATCACCCCCCACAAAAAAAGATTGTGCTGACTCACTGTGGGGGAATGCGTTTGGCTTTTAAGATCCAGTTTTAAGAAGGGAAGCCTGTAAAAGTGCTCCACAGTTTGTGTGCTGACATCACTTTGACCACATTTACTGCAGCTGTGCTGGTGAAGATGTAACATATGTCAGATATGTTGAGAAAATCAAGGCATTTCATTTTCCTGTAGGAAAACCGTGTCTGATGTGGCGTTTTGGAGGGAAAATGAAAATTTCTAGTGTTATTTTAAAGGTTTTCTTTGAAATGTAAATGATGACAAACTCATCTGGAAAATCAATGGCCTTAAGTGAGGCGATGTTTGTGTATTTGTCCACATATCAGAAATTAATGAGGATAATAAAGTTTCCAGCCAGCCTCCATAGCCTCCTTCTCTGCCACAAAAGTGGAGCGAGTGGACGTCCTCCTACAGTTAGAAGACTAGTCAAAATATCCTTAATGGTAATCATTAGTGATGAAGAGGGGTTGGGGCGTGACAGGGCTGTCTGCCTCTCCAGATGAGTCAAGTGACAAGGAGTCTTCACTGTGTTACAAGACAAACGGCACATTTATTTTTTCACACAAAATCCATATTGAACTTGGAGGCATTTAAGTGTCTTTTGCCTCTTGTTTCATTTAAGTGATCTCTCCGCTTTAAAAGCTTAACGATGTAAAAGTAAGTGGCAGAAACACAGTCACACCATACATCATTGACTTTCTATTATCAGTTTTTCCTCTTGTGCTGTTATCTTTGTATTGATACATGCTCCTGTCTTTTAAGCCGTAACATATTCAGAGTATTGTGTTTTTTGATGATACACAGTCAGGTCCAAAAATATTGGGACATTGCCACAATTCGGTGTATAGAGCCAAAAAGATGAGAAATGTGTCGATGTCCCAATATTTATGAACCTGACTGTATGTGGCTGACGGGAATGCACTTGATCGCTCTGTTCAAGCAGTTGCTCAATTCTTAGAAATCTGGGTCACTCATTTGTTCGTTTCCTGGTATTTAATCTCAAGTGCCTCCATTACATATTTGCATGCCAAGTCCAGTAATTGTGCTTGTGTAAGTGTTGTTCCTCGACAGCTTTTTTTGTCTTAGCCTTGTACTTCTTGTACCTCTTATGTCGCCATAATAAATCTACTACTTACTGTGTTGACACCAGGCAAAAAGCAGTATCAATCATTGACATGCATTCATATATTATCACACACTTTTACTGTGCATTTCATTACGGACCTCCAGTTTTAGGGGTTTGATTGGAAGAATCAGTCAGTAACTCATCAACAGAGAGCTGAGATCCACACAAGAACTGACCAAAAATCCACATGCAGTTAGTTCTGGGACTCCTAACAGTATGAGCTGTGAGCTGAGGTGAATGTGGCGGAATCTGAAAACTGTACTAATAATAATAATAATAATGTTTTGTTTAGCTGTTAGTGACATCAGTATAGTTTAACTATCGGCCCTTTGCAGCAACTGTACAGAATTTGCCACTGTCTGTCAGTTGTTCTGTTTAGTTCAGATAATGTTGATATATGACAATATATCCCTTTTACTTCATCAGATACACACAACACTGTCCACATTCAGTTGTAGACTGCTACTCTGTATTATAGCTTGTACTATATGCATTATTATCAGTACGTTTTTTAATTCTATCAACAGAACTCTCGTGAGTAAAATAAATGCACATAGACAAAACTAACATTCTGATATTCATAACATGTTAAGCCTACTAGCATCACCACTAAGCAGCTGTCAGCAATGGTAAAGCCTTTCACCTTTCATAAAATGAATTTGTAAATTATTTTTGCATACCAAACTTGCACTAAAATTGCTTTCACAGGGGCTCAGGTTCTTTCGTCAGAGCCGAGACCCCCTGGCTCTCTTGGAAAATCTAACCCTGTATCGTCCCCTTTTCTAAATGAAAATTGCATTTTGTCTAATTTGTGCATCTAATCAAATCCTCTGAGAGGATAAGAAGTCAAGAGATGGAGGAACAGGGAGGGGAACACGGGTGAATGTGGGAGGAGGTAATTGTACACCAGCAGAGTTTATAAAATTTGCAGCTGTGTGTGTGTGTGTGTATAGAGTTACTGGGAAATACAGATGCCTGAATGTGTCAGTATTTGACTAAGCATGTGTATACGTGGAAGAGATTTTCAGAACATAGTTGTGTCAGCATATGATTGTCTAAGCGTTTTGGTTTGGAGAAGATAATGCTGTCTGCCTCAGCAAATGAAGTTGTCAAGAGCCAGACTACTTATTTTATAAGACTTAGTGGCAAAGAGATATCTCTGACAGGCTCTCTTTCATTCCATGTTTTCTCATTCACATCTCGCATTTCCTTCCTCAAGCTCGCCAGACAGGCCAGCATCTATGTGTGATGGTATTTTAATTAGGTCTTTATCGCTGATCACGACCCCATGTGAGTTGACTTGACATGCTATACGGGGTCAGCGAAGATCTCAAAGACATGACATGTTAATATCTGTTTAGAATACTTAGACCATAAATTGGTTTGAACTGTATCGTAATCATTATTTGATCCATTCCAGGCTTGGTTCAAGATATGCTGTCATCAAATTCACACATCTTGGGAGTAGGGCTGCCACAAACGATTATTTCGATGGTAGACTAGTCAACGATTATTTTTTTTGATTAATTGACTGTATGTAAATTTTCACTTACCACACCAGAATGCAGCTGCTCTTATATAACCATCATTAGCTTCCAGCTTAAAGTGTTTAAGTTATGTGCTAACTAAAAAATAAAGACAATTAAGATGATCCATTCAACTTTTAATGAACTTTGCAGCTTGTAGCAGCATTTCAGACATTTTTTATGTGCAAAACAAAATGAAGGCACAACTCTGGCCTTTAACATTTTTAGTTGCACTATGTATAGTTGCACTATGAATACTATGCACTAGTAAGAATACAACATATCAAAAAAATACCTGTGAACATATTTCACTCTTCTCAGGCAGGAAACAAATCTTTAAATGTAGCATAGAGTGCAAACAGCTGAGTAGAATAATGAAAAGAAGGCACTGGGCTAAAGAAAACAAAAATAAATACTAGGTTTTTCTTTGCTTTATTTGTCCCTGGCATCAAACATAGCTACAATTTAAAGTACTGTATAGTGCTACCAAATAAAATGAGGTAGGCACCTGAAACTAAAAATAAAATATCCACAAAAATTAAGTTTTGGTCTCACTCAAATATAACCAAAGTGCATTTTGTTTATGACGTATGTGTGCTAAGGCTAATGCCTTGCACATTGTGCATTGCACATTCTTTTCATTTCTTTGGATTAAATGCTCCCAAACTTAAGAGCTCCGTTTGCGGCTAGCCATGATACTGTTGATACTGGGCATAACTTTTGACGTCACGGCTGACCCCGATTACTGCGCATGTGCAGAAAGGCAGACAAGGCAGCGGCAGGTTTGAGAGAAAAACAAAGTAAAAAAAAAAAAATGACGTTGACTACTAAAATAGTTGTCGACGTCATCGTGACTAATCGACTAATCATGGCAGCTCTACTTGGGAGCTGTTTAACTGATGTGGTGTCGAGAATTGTGTGACCTAAAAACAGGGTCAGAGGCCAAAGGTTATGAGGATTACACTGCAAATTAAACCGGGCAGGGTTTTTTATTAGACTCATTGGACCAGCTGATGACTAGTAAGTAATGGCTACTTACTCCTAATTGCTTTCAGTGCGGTTAGAAAATAGCTTTTTTCATTTCACACTCAACATGAATCAAAGTAATATGTCATATTAAAATAGTACCCTGTTTATTATTATTATTATTTCTTAATGTATTTATTTCTTTGTATGTTTTTTGTGGTAGGTGGGTATAATTTGTTTAATAAAATTAATCCTAAAATCTTAATCTATAGTCATTAGCCACTATAACTGATTTTATTTTGTTCTCATCTCATCATCTTTTGTCAAGAAGCAAATAGCCAAACTAGTTTTCTCCAGTTTTTGTTTATTTTAGCCCTGGTACTCTCTCACTACTCTTGCTATGATTTTCCACTCCAAGTGAAAATTCCCCCTCTGTGTTTATTGCTCCATGTTGGAAATGTACATGCTGAGTTGAGTTGATGAGCATGGGGAATTGGGCCTTACCTTTTTAAAGAGAGGGCTTTGAACTTTTGTTTTTACATAGTGTGTGTTGTCATTAGCTAGTTTATTGTATTATAATTGTAACAATTAAGGTTAATTAAAATTACAATTACCCCTCCCCCCCCCCCCCTCTCTCGTACACATAGACCTAAGAAATTCTGAGTTAATAAAGTCAGTGTGTGTATGTGTGTGTTTGGGGGATGAAGATAGTGTGAAATTATGACTGTGTCTGGTTATTAGTCGTATTGCCTCCAGGCATCAAGCTGATTAATTTTGGGATTAGGCACTTGAGGAACAAATCCAGGTACTACACACACACACACACACACACACACACACACACACACACACATAATTTCACAACCATACACAATCATACATGGTATGAAATTATTTTTAGTCAAACATCACGTCATACATCCAGTTTTAGTAGGTGAGTACAGTTTTTATCAGTGTTCATATAAGAGCTGAACCTGAACGTTTAGAAGAGCTTTGCTTTGACTTGTTTATGTATATGAGTCGTTAACGACGTCATCCAAAATAATTCCTCCACCCCTTCACTGGCTCTCATCTGACTGGGAGATGGGAGAGATGAGAGGAGCAATCAGATCTCCTCAAGTAATGAAAAGAGTGTCCGTCGTGCTGTGATCCAGGAGATGAAAGATGGGAGAGAATGTAAACAAAACATTTTGCCATAATTAATTGGTCATATGGAAATATGGTGACAAGCTTAGTTTGATAAAAAACAAAGACAGAAATAGACATGGAGGAATTATAAGAGTAGGCGAAGAGAATACTTTGTGTCTTAATGAAGTGGCTAGATGGAAGGACATTGCCTTAATTAAAAAAGTAAGTATTGCAGAAATGAGACAAGATTGCAAGAGTGTGTAAAGTAGAAGGCAGCATGGGAAGGAGAGGTGTGGGTTGGTAGGGAGAGGAGAAAAAATCAGGCAAAGGGGATGCAGAGACAGGGACACACAAGCAGGCTGACAGACAAACACATACACACCCAAACACAGGCAAAGGTCATGCAGCCATCTCCGCCACCCGATACTCCGACAAACTGGCGGTAAAATGCTCTATTTCCCATCCAAATTAAAGTGTCAGTTAATATTAATGTGGAAGTGAGGACTGTCAGACACACGACGCGCATACACACAAACACATGCAAGCGGCGTTTACGCTCACGCACGCAGACACAAATGCAGAATTTAGAATCTTGCCTGGTCAATTACTATCAGCCGCTGGAGTCATGCACACAGGTCACAATGGGGTGTGTATGTGTGTGTATAAAGCTTTGATCAGGTCCAGTGTCACATCTCGTCCCATCTGTCACATGAAGGTTATTTCTGAATGGAGATGCAATTGTGGTGTCCTGTGTTATATATGTGCATGTGCTTGAGTGTACCTGCATATTGTGTGTGTTAGTGTCTGTGAGCGTGTTTGTGTGGACCAGAAAGGTTTTTACCTACCTGGCTCAGATAGGGTTGTGCTTGATTGTCTTTATGCGTGGTAGGTGTGTATGTGTGTGCGGCAGTAGATTGCATACAATTGCTGTTCTGTTTGTCTTGCTGTATCTTGTTGGTGTAAATGGGAACGCCGAGGAGGAAGGGAGGGAATAATCCCTCTGTATCTTTTTCTTCAACCGACCGGAACATCGTTCTCGACTCTTGCTGGGGAGCTCATGCACACACGCACACAAACAAACACACGGCTCAACCAACCATGAAATCGTAATGTCAGACCTGTTAATGCTCCTAGATAGCAGCAACCTCATCCCTGCACGGTCCTGCTCCGCACACACACACACACACACACACACACACACACACACACACACACACACACACACACACAGAGGATTAAACTGAGACAGAGAGCTGTCTCTCCATGACAGGAATGTTCTACTCAGTAGTGGCTGGTAGAGTTTTGGCTGTTTTCACTGATATCTGCAACAGACCTTATTAATTCCTTCACCCTGGGAATGCAGGTTACTTTATAACACAGTTGTATTTGGATAAATGAACAACATAGGCACATTTATATTCAGAATGCAAAGCCTGCATGCATATATTCCCAAACCCCATGCCCAGTTTTTATATGCAATCCTCTTAATTGCATGTATTAACATGGTATTCCTGCCAGGTTTACGTAGTTAACATCTAATAGTCTGTATTACTTCCTTTTGTTATTTTTATGGCTGTAATTATGGGTTATGCGAGTCAAAAACCAAGGGGGAGAGTAGGGCTGGGTGAATTTATTGTATGGCAATAAATTGCATTTTAATTTCTTTTTTGTCCATTTCATAATCAGTTATACAAATAAGGTGTAACATAAGCAAACAAGAAGCTGTCAAACTCACCAGTCCAGGTTCATTTGCATCCTGCTTTTTCCCTTTTAAACACGAACATTAACGTACATTCATTTCATGCATACTAACTTAATACATTAATAAAACATTAATACATACTATTTCTCAGTCTAGGAATATATATATTTTTTCTTTCTTTCAGCAAACTGTTTTTTTTTCTTCTATTTTCATCTTCACTTTCTATTGTAAGCATTTTCTGAGATTTAAATGTACAAACTGTCATGGTCAGCATCTTCCATCAGCAAGAAACATAACATGTTTTGGATGCAGAGGACATCAAATCTATAAGAAAATCAGCTTTTAACCCATTTGACCGTATACACAAATGTATTTTTTAAACCAGAAACAGTTTGACTTATGTACTCTTATTTCAAAGTCTTCAATATACTGCAGCATACAAGTCTGCAATATGTTTACTTCACTTTGTCCTCTAACCCATATCAGTAGACCCCATAAACAAACCCATTCCTAAAATATAGATTATAGACCACACAGATGTGAGTATTACCTTATTTCACCAGTTACTCTTACAGTATACTGCATTGATTGAGCATGTTTCAAAACATCACATTGCACTGTGACCTGTAGCAATCAAACCAGTACTTGGCTCTAATGGAGAATGTAGTCACTCAGTGTAATAGAACTGGTCAATATCTGATAAACACCAGGTACATTATGCTCTGTTTATGCGTGTGTGTGTGTGTGTGTGTGTGTGTTTGAGACTTTGCCTCCAGTGCTGCTATTACTCTATTGTGTTTGTGTGTTGAGTTTAGTTTGTATCAAACTATCAGATTTGCCTATGTATGATGCCATGTACGGTTGTGTATGTGCGTGTGTGCGTTTTCACATCAATCTTAGTATCTCTGCAGTCAGCTGTGTGTGTGTGTGTGTGTGTGTGTGAGAGAGAGAGAGTGAGAGAAAGGGAGAGACAGGGCCAGGCTCAGTGCCACAGAGAATCACCCTGTCACTCTTCACGTCTCTTCGTCTTCCCCCGGCGCCGTCACTCCTCTCTCTCGCTGCACAGATCAAAGAGCTGACACATGCCCCGATGTCCTCTCTCGCACTCTGTGTCTTTCTTGCAATCGTAACCCCTCTCCCTGTTGTCACTCACCGTCTCTTTCTATCCTTGCATCCAGCTTTCTCCCTGACTATATCAGTGGGGATTTTGATTCCATTACTGCAGAGGTCAAAGCTTTCTATGCGGACAAGGTGAGTGGAACACAACTTGCACACACATAAACAAAAAGTAATACGACTTTGGACTAAATAACTTAATACTATCTTTCGTCCTGAAATGTACAATTGGATTCCTTAACCACCTTGACATGAGAGGCAACTGTAGAAGGAAGTTGAGTTTTCCAACATGAATCCCTTTGAGGCAAGACCTTCCCATCTGGTGCAAAGTGACACTGAGCAAAGACTTCAAGTGACCCTGACCATACTATTCACTATACTATATGATATTCACAATGACTTGATGAGCTAATAACAAATATTGTCAGAGCAATGTGTGTATGGGACAGATAAATAAGGGTTAGGCGGTAACATAAGGGCTGGAGTATTTGTGAGCTTTTGTGTCCAGATAATTAATTTAGTGGTGTTAGTACATCTAATCATTAATATTGCCACATGCTCTCTAAAAATAACCCTCACATTGTCACTGCATTGAGCAAACTACACCCCTCTGCAACTTAACATAAGATTAACTGTCAAATCAGCTTGAGTTTGAGAAAACATCACACTTTCTGAGTGTGAGTGGTGTCGCAGGCTGCCTAAGTGGATACATTAATCCAAAGTTGACTTGGGTTAAACGGCTCTCGACTGTTCGAGACTCTGCTCGAGACTCTTAGAAAGTCCCACCTGCAGTGACAAGAACATGCAGACGGAATCATCAAAGTGGGTACAAGTGTGCAGTCTGACATGGTTCCAACTGTTAGTGCACTCCTGCTGCACTTAGACCAGTCATCAAAAGTCATTTTGCAGATACAACTCACTTCCTGCTCACCCAGGGTCAGGAAAAGTAGATTTTTTTACGTTTTACTTTTCAAAAAGAATATATGTTCCATCATACTTACGGCCACTTCCCTGTTAACATTCACGAAGAAATCAAACTTTGTTTCCCTGCATTGAGCCTCTCAGGCTTCTAAAAGCCCAAAAGCCATGCATGGTCTAAACCTCGTCACCCCTCATAAAAAATATAATTCTGGAGCTTGTTGGGAGTGTAAACAGAGTCTGGCAAGAGGTATCCCCCTTACCATATATACAGATCAATATAGTTGTGGATGGTGTTGGATGGAGATTAATGCAAATGTAGGTCATAAAAAAATACTGTATTCTGATATATAAAACTATGTTTTTGCTTCTTTCTCAAAAACCATACTTTTACTCTTTCAGACTTTTAAATATTCAAATGAATCAAATTATCTGAGAGAGGAAAATCCCTCTTTGATTGATTGTCAATTTATAAACATGCAACCTATGATGAGGCCTCACTAGGACATGTTTCTTTATATTAATAGGTCAGAAGCAAAAAAGGTTAGGAATCACTGTGTTAGTTGTCTGTTGCCTGGTTTTAATTTACAAATCTACTAACTTGCTAATGAAAATGAAGTGAATGCAACCAAAACTAGTACTGTGTGTGCGTGTGCGCGTGCGCGTGCGTAAAAAAGTACTTTATACAAAATGTCTTTTAAGCACCTGCAGATGGGTAGTGTGTAAGATGTGATGAACCAGTGTCAGTTGTAATGAGACAGAAAGAGTTCTGTGTGTTTATTTGAAATACATTTTAACATAAGATCTAAATGAATTCTACCTAAATTATATAAAGGCACAAGACGGTGCTTCTCCAGAGACCTTTGATGACATCCTACGTCAAAGCCTTTGTTCCCTGTGTCCCTTGCTGTGCAAGAGACTTGTTCATGTAGGCATATTTAGATTAACTACACAAGGTCATAGAAATAAAATGCAAAATATTCTATGAAGTGGACTTTCCACTGTTTGTAACAAGTAAAATGTCAAGCCAGAACAGTTGAGGAGGGCTGAAGCTCGGTGCAATAAATAATAAATACAGGGTAAGGAGTCACACAAACACACACACACCTAAGAGGAAAGAAAATGCGGTGTCTGTGTGTTCTTTGTGCTATGTCACTCTGTGTGTTACTGTGATCAGACCCCCACTGATACACTGTTTAAAATGCAGATCCCGTACTTCACCATGCGCACACACATGATCACACACATGCACGTGATCACACACATACATACTTGCCCGCAGAGATATGGGTTTCTTTCAGCTGTGACACCCTCCTTTCCCCCACTCTCTGTAGCTGTCTGTAATATTAGCCCTTTTTTCACCGATATCACACAGGTTGCCTAAAAAAATGAGCAATACCTTTTTTTTTCATGTGAGAGAACAGAGTTTTATGGTAATGCTTCAGGAGCAGAACAATGGGAAAGTTTGAGGCATTCCTTCAGAGATTTGTCGGAAACGGTGAATAATTCTGCATTAATGGAAGGGCGAGAACAGAAAAGCATCCGCAAGGGGAGGCAGAGATGGAGGGGTGAGGGAAGAGGAGGGGACGATGGATGGGATCAAACAGAGCACGGCGCACGTTTGTGTGAACTGACTGCACTGTGTGTACGCGCAATAGGGAAGTTGGTGTGTTTCAGGAGGAAAGTGACGGTGTGTGGAGAGAGAAGGAGACAGAGGGAGAGAAAGCCAGAGCATGGTTGTTTACCTGGATGCTGTAGTTTAGGGCCACTGACTGGAACCTCTACATTATTCAGCAACACAGCCCACAGACAGCTACACAAGGCTAGAACACTGATTTATACCTCTCCCCATCTTTCTATCTCTTTCTCTGATCTGTTATCCCCCTACCCCTTATCTCTGCCTGGGTTTTTGTTTTGCTATCTGAACGTGTACATCTATCTCATTGTGTTTTGTTGTCCGTGTGTGTTCCATTTTCCTTTGCACGTAGGGGTGCAAGCTAATGGAAACCGCTGACCAGGATTTAACAGACTTCACCAAGTGTCTTGCCATCATGCTGGATGAAATTCAGAGCCGACAGTTAGAGGTAAACATCCACTGCACACCACACGCACTCCTGACATTCTCCTTCACAGATGATTTAAATTCCGGCATGATATTTTTACTGTTAAAGGAATAGTTTGACACTTTGGTAAATACGCTTATTCACTTTCTTGTGGAGAGTTAGATGAGGGGATCAATACCACCCTCATTTCTGTCTCTTTAAAGCCAGGAAATGCTTAGTTTAGCTTAGCATACAGACTGCACCCAGGGGGAGGCAGCTAGCCTGGCCCCATCCAAAGGTAACCAAATCTGCTTACTAGCACCTCTAAAGCTAGCTAATAAACACATTATATATTGTTTGTAATGACCAGTTGTGGTCTTATGGGGAGTGCCGGACTATTTCTTGGGTGGGAGCAGTGGTGTCCTGCGCATATCAGTTTCAAAAATGGGTGTTGTTGCTGTTATTCTTATTAAAAGGACTTGTAGTAGTTATAGCACTGGGTAAAATGAATAAGTAAAGCTCTCCTCTCTCTCACCCTCTGAGAGTTCAGTGCCCTTAAGCAAGGCATTCAGTCTGCAGGTACTTTAGATGAACTGCTCAGAGGTCAATAGTGGTAGACTGCAGGCAGATCAGAGGTGTGAGTGTGTGGGTGTATGAATATGAATCTCGCCCGCTGGAAAAGAACATACATGCTCACTCAACGTCCCCTTAAGAAACAAGTTGGAAAATATCATCGGAATAACATTAGCCACATTCACACCTACACATGAAATACAAAGTGTAATTGTGGTTTGCCAGATATGAAAGGAAATACTTTTTTTTTTTTTTAAGTGTAAAACGTTTCTTAACAACCTGATATCCCAAACACCGAAATAAGCCGCCAGCTAGAGCGAAGCCCCGTGCCCAGCCAGCTGCTGCAGAGCCAGACACACTGATCTGATCCAGAGATTGACTCAATTTCCATTCTGACTCTTAAAATGTCAGCTGAATTGCACACAATACACATCACATGAGGAAGAATTTCAACAAAGTTCATTATTTACATGAGTAATATAATGGGGAATAGCGTCTATTCTATTTATTCATCTATATATCTTTGTATTTATCTATCTGTCCTTTTCCTGCCTGTCTGTCTTTTTGCCCTCGATGTCACTTTTTCTCTTTCTCTCTATTTTCTCCATTATTAGAATTTTAGAGTGTTGCTCCAATCACTGCCGAGTGCCCCAATCACTTCACATCTCTAAGCTGATGAAAGACCATAGAGAGAAGGCACTTGCAGACACACAAAAAGGCACGTCATCTCATACAGTATGCACACGTTGCCACATTGTGCATTTTCACTTTTTTTTTCGGTGTCTGGCTTTAAGAGAAGATATACTTTTGTCCTTCCCATGGCCTTTTTTTCCCCTCTCTCAGCCTGCCTAATATTTACTTTGCCTTTGAACTGCAGTGTTTGTCCGTCTGTCTGCCCGTGAGAGATAGGAGCCTGGCAATCAGTTTTTGATGTTCTATAAGAGTTGCTGATGATGACTTTTTTGTTTACCAGGATTTTTCCACTTTTCTTTAGCCACTATGAATCTTATTTGAACTTTTGTTCCCTTCAAATCTTTGTGAATAGGTTATGTGAAAGCAGAACTTTTCTAATGATTTAATATCATACCTTGACATTTTCTCTTTTGCTCTCCTTCACTAATTTCCATCCACTTAGCCTGCTTAAATGAATTAAATACAGAGATGAAGTAATAACGGTGATTTGGAGATTACCTGAGCTGAGCTGTGTAAGATTTAACACATTAGCCACTAAATGATTTCCTCCACACAGCTTAGCGCTCGATTTAGAGAATTTATCTCATATTGTGTTGGGTGAAATCCCATTCTTTGGGAGGAGGATTATAGTGGGTGGATGGCTAGTTTGTGTGTATGTGTTTGTGAGCATTCGCTACCTGTTTACATCTGTTTGTGTATGTACTTGTTGAAGTGTGCATGTGTGTGTCTGTGTGTGTGCGCGCGCGCGCACATGCTTGTCGTCCTAGTTAGCTTCTCTCTCCTCAGCGCTACAGTTTTCATTTTCTTCTCCCTTCTCTCTGGTTATCTGTTCATCATCACCAATAAATGGATCAGATTCTTTGTGTTCACCTCCGAGCCGGCGTTACTTGCTCTGGCTCCCCCAGCCAATCAGGAGAGAGAATGCGCGGATCTGTTAAGCCAGCTTGTTGAATTTCCTTCATTCAGTCGTGAGATTCTCCTCGCCCTGCTTGGTTTTTGGTTTTTAGTAAACAAACATGAAATGAGAACAAATACAAATTTAAGCTAGTATATAGAGTTTGATATGCGTAGCGGACACAACAGAAGTGTGATGGGAAGATTGAGCAATAGTGTATCATCGAACACTGAAACACAATTTTTTTTCTTCTCTTCTGTCATTGTTCCTTGTTCTCTCCACCCTCCCTCTGGTTAGCAGCATTGGTCCTATAACAAAAGTGTGAAGAACATCAGAGTTGAATGTGGAAAATGGTTTGATGGATGGACAAAAGGGCCACGCCTATTATGAATAAGAGATCCTACTTAAAAATCCAACAATGAATTGATTCTACTAACTAAAGTATCGTCTTTCCAATAGTTTATTCCTCTGTGCCATGGACCTCCATTGTTCAAAAACTAGTAAAACAATACAGCATCAATGAGCCACGCGGTTACACTGGCTGACACTGTCCTGGTGCTGTGAGTACGAACTAAGGCACCAAATGTGTATTAATCTGGGGCTGAAAATGGTCCCCAATAAATGCACTATTGACTCCTGTTTGAGTAACGCTTGCTTAAACCTGCAGTACCCAGCTGTTTTAGGAAATTAGTGAGCCTTTTGTAAAAGGAAGTGATCTGTGACCTGTTCTTAAAGATTTACATCATAGGGATAGGGATTGAGTTATGGGCTGAGAGCCACAGACTGCACGGAAGTCTGAAAGTTTTGAGAGCCTGACTAATGCATTGTTGGTTTTGGTATTTTCATGGGTTCTGTTAACACTAAGTCAAAAGATAAAGGAACACCAGCCTTTTGCTGTTTGTTCCCACCTGTTTGGAGTGACACATTGATGGAATTCTGTGTAGGTTAATGCAGTGTGTTTTGTGATTTGTTTGTATTATGTTTGTCATTTTTATTAAATCATAAGAAAGTCCTTGAGTGCAAGATATCCATTTTTCTACTTAATAATCTCTCTCTCTCTCTTCTCTCTCTCTCTCTCTCTCTCTCTCTCTCTCTCTCTCTCTCTCTCTCTCTCTCTCTCTCTCTCTGCCTCTGTCTCACAGAGGGGAGTTTGTTTACCAAGTGTTGTTGTTTACAGTTTAGGCGAAGCCTCTACATGTGGGGGCGTCAGCCAGATGTTGAAATATCCTCAATCTCAGCACTCGCTTTTGTTTTAACTCCCTCACCTGAGGCAGGAAGTTAGTTACGGTGCATTCAGTTCGGGAAATTGTATGTTCCCGTTAGCTCGAGTGAGGAGCTACAGCACAAGTTTGATCTGAGCTTGTTCACCTTTTGGGAAATGTTGAATACATTGAAGTAATGTAAGGTAGTAAAAGGGAAATTTCAAAGTTGCTAAGTGTGCTGCCATTTATTAAAGGGGTTAATGTGCGCACATACACTTACACACAGAAAGACACCCCACGCACATCTGTTATTTAAGAGAATGTAGCAAAATGATCTGGCTGATTAGCAGCTCTAGTAGTAAACTGTACATGATTGTACATTATTGGCTGTATATTACTGTATATCAGCTAATGTTTAGCTGCTGCAGCCCAACCAATAATAGTCACTATCATCAAAGGTAATAGAACATAATTTACCCTCTCACAGCAAAGTGAGTGTGATTGATGGTATTTGGTCCTTTTTCTGTGGTGCTGTGACTGTCAGTCATCAGCCTCTGACAGCACCACTGCCCTCTAAACTCTTGGGTTTTAAGGCTGTCAGCACTGTTGCTTGACTGCTCAGGGAATTTGTAGAAGAATATAACTGCTGAGTGCTGAAAATATTGTACTTATGCAAACTGCTGGTTCAAATTTCAGAAGAATGTCTTTTTTTGTGCAGATGTTGCAAGACGGTGTTAATTTAAGTAATCCACTTAGCATACTTGAACTGCTGTTAACATGTTCACCTCTTAATTTGAGAGACTGATGTTTATCCTCATTGTAATGGCCCAAAT
This sequence comes from Nannoperca obscura, assembly GCA_036024295.1. NCBI lineage: Eukaryota > Metazoa > Chordata > Actinopteri > Centrarchiformes > Percichthyidae > Nannoperca > Nannoperca obscura. The sequence goes on from JAVQJL010041201.1 coordinate 33,352, forward strand.
TCATTCTTTGATCCACCACTGATTGTTTATCTGTCCTCCATCTCAGTTCTCTCTCAGAGAGCTGTGCCCTTGCTGTTTTCTTTCTTTTAATGTTTACTCGTCCCAATGGCATTAGTTGTTGTGCTTGTTGGATTTTTGTTTCTTTGTTAAATGATGAGGCTGCCAATATTCCAAATTTTTGTTATAGTCAACACATTTTATAAAAAGACCAAAACCTGTAATGCATTAGTCAGTCTTTCATTACATTCCGACTCCCCAGCCTTTCTGTGACACTCACTGTGGTACTCATTCATTCCCACTGATGATGTACAAACAGGTATGGTAATGAAGGAACGAGCCACCTTGAAATAGTGTAGGTCCTTGTTGTGTTTTTAATAGTTTATCGGCAACAATGGACCTTTATGGCACAGGGGAATTAACTATATCAGATTTTGGCTGCACAAACAACACTTGCTGTAGTCGAATCAATTCATCGTCGGGTTTGGTCTTTTTATGGGATTTGTTTACAATAAGAAAAATATATAATATCACCAGACTTATGCTTTAACTTCACCAAGAAGCTTATATTATTTATTTAGTTTGTTTGTCTGTTAGGTAGCAGGGGATCTTAAAAACTACTCAACAGATTTAAATTTGCTGGAAATAAAGTGATTTTTTTATTTTTTTATTTTTTTGGTGCATAAGGCTCCTATTTATGAAGCTCTTTATTTGCTTTATTTACTCAAACCTGCAAAACATGTTTCCTGGATTTCATGCAATCCTCATCACACTTGATACATAAAATATTTGGATGTGCCTATAAAAAAGCAGTTAATTAGTTTGGTTTTTTTTTATATGCCACACGCCTTCCGTATAATTAGTTGCCAATCAGCACAATTGTCATATTATTTGGATCCAAATGCACATAGAACTTATTTTTCTTCTTTTTCTGCAGCCACTTCCCTTTTTTTCATTGAAACAAACAAAAGCATCCCACCACAGAACCAGACCAGTATATCAAACCATGTCCTTTTTCTGTGTCTTATTAAATTCTGTTTGTCTTTCCAGGTCGATGCCATTGTGACACTGGGTGGTCTGGCTGGCAGATTTGACCAGGCCATGGCATCTGTTGAGACCCTCCACCACGCTCTGGGCATGACACGACTCCCCCTGTTGATCATACAGGGGACTAGTCTGGCATGCCTACTCAGATCTGTGAGTGTATTATAAAACACACAGTACTTAGCCTTCAGATCTCCTCTGTGCAATGATCCTGCCCTGTCCATTATTTTGCATTTCATTTTCTCTTTTTTTAAATGAAAAAGTCAGCTGGCCATTTTCTTTTCACTAAATCTATAACACGTTAAAACCACACACACAGGCAGACCCACAGTGTATCTTCATCACACTAGACTAACTTTCTGCTCTAACATCTCCTGCCCCTTCTAATCACCCCTCTTCCAGTCCTTCTCTTCATTTTCAGTTCTCTCTCAAAAATGTTCTTTCCCTTGCTCTGCTTCCACCTTGATTGGAGTGTTGAACACTGTTTCTTTGTTAAATAATCACTTCAAGTTCACTCCCCCCTCCCCGTCCCCCTCCCACACACACACACACACACACACACAATATTCTGCTCTTATGGTGCCCCAATTTGCTGTTGTACACGAGAGAGAGAGAGAGAGAGAGAGTCTCTTTTGATGCTCCCAAATTGTTTTTCCTCAATGCCAGCCACTTTCTCATGTTCCTCAGTTGATTGAGTTTACAAGTGGGCTGAGCAGCCACCATTTGGGACACACACACACACACACACACACATTCACACTCTATGCAGCTTTTTCTCCGCGTGTTGTTTATTTGCAGGATCTTCAGGACAAACAAGTAACTGTCACACTTTCTCATGACACCTTGTAACACGTTAAGTAAACCTTTCTCTCAAGCACTCCCTCCCTACTTCTTGTCATTATTCCAAAGGCGCGTTGTCATTTGCTGCTTCATACCTCGACACCTCCAATTAATCTTACTTCAGTGAGGGTAAATTAAGCTCGTTTGTCAACGCAGCTCCAATTCGCTAGCGACTGATGAACGCAGACGCCTGTACATGAAGGTGAACGCAACCTTCGAAAGACCCAGTGCTATTTGTTCAAGTTACATCTGTAATTGAAGTGTTTACAACTTTTGCCAAATATCCTCACCACCCGTATTCCATACAATCACGGCTTTGTTACGTGCTTAGCTTCGGGATTTGTTGGTACAATCAATACACAGTTGTTCATGTTCTGTACACAATCTAACGCTAACGCACCAAATTAAGACGAGAGGTAAATTACCAGTTGTGTCAATTTTACAAATTTGACATATGTGTATTATGTCACCAGAAAAGTTTCTATAACCTTAAACATACACATTTTAGAAAATGGGTGAGACATGCTTCTTAATTCTGAGTAAATCAGTACGTGTCTGAGTCACAAATAATGCTCTGATTTTAGGTTAGGATAGTGCCTGTTGGTTTTAGTGTTTGTTTCCCAGATGTGGTGTCAAAGTGTTATTATGCTATCTTTGGGAAATATGCAGAAGTCTTGTGTTTTCTATAGCTGGCTCAGGGATTTGCATAATTCTCATGTCTTTTATTAAATTATGGGTAGGGACACTGCAAGGGCTGCAGGCTTGTTTATTCTGAGTCCCTACACGGCAAGAAGATGTTTTAATCAGTCTAGGTCCCAAGATGACACTAAATTTACTCAATTTGAGTTTTTGAAAAAAGAAAAAAAGTTGGGCTGAGTTCATTGGTTTTGTTGGTTTGTCTTTTGCCGTCTGCTCTGCTGAGTCTCAGTCGGAGGGCCAAGCAGAGCCACATTTACTCAAGTTAGTATCTCAAATCCTGAAGATACTTTAAGAAAGCCTGCTCTCTGTGTTGTGTAACAGGCGATGCACAGCGCTGTGTCAGCCCAATCTGTGCTATAAATCATTGTATGAGCGCGCGCACTCCAGGTCAAATGTACGGGCTTGTTTTCCTGATGCCCTTTTGAGGAGTGAAACTTGTCTGTACGAGAGCTGATTTAAATGATAAAGTGTGATACCTGAGGTGCGTTAACACATCCCAACATCTGCTGTGCTGGAGCAAGTTAGCAACCATGTGGCATTCAAATATAAAATAAATATAACCATGACGTAAAGCACTGACCCAAGATGGTCTGTTCCGCCCTGAAATGCAAAAAAAGTGTAAACTGAAAGTAAACAAAAAATATCTTTAACTTTGTTTATAGAAATAAAAGATTTACAAATGACATATACCCTTTCTTAAAAACAATCCAACATAATAATTAAATGTTTCCTAGTGTTTTGCCCTCTGAAAATAAGGGCCAGATGTACAACAGCATCTACATAAAAACCCAGTGACATGCTCAAAAGTATGTCAGTGTCTCAGCTCCTTCAGTTCTCATGAACTTTTACAGACAACATCAACTGACAATAGTTGCCTTTAAGTAATGACACAGAGCCACTAGCATGTAGATGCTGTAGACCTAGTCTTGTTTTATGTTACTTATTGCCAATTCAGTTATCTATGCACATAAGTCTGTTTGCATATCATACCATCTGCAAACTTATTTACTTTGTCTTTTATTAATGCAGATTTTAAAATACTTTTTAAAAAAATTAAGAAATAATTTAAACTAGAACTCAAACCCACCACCAAATTGTTATAGTCTTAACACAAAGGAAATATTACTAAATCAAAATAACAATATATACTCAGATGATATGCATGATTTACTGTGTCTCATACTGTACTTATGAATAGACTGAAAGCACTGCATCAGCTTTATTCAAACAGTCACCTAGCAACTTTTAAAAGTGAGGTATTCCCCATAGAGTTTTGTCTTCATTACAGTACAGAAACACAATATAATAAAGGCATTACATAGGATAAATAATAATAGTAAAATGGTAGCTGTAAAACTTTTATATAGAGGGGTAATCACTCAAAAATGTACTACAGAGCTGATTTCCCTTAGGGTATGACAATGGTTGACATACTTTGCAGCTAATGACTTGCACACTGTCTTTTCTCCCCTCATAGGTAGGGGAGTTTCTGAACTTCCTCTCCATATCTCAGCAAAACGTTGTTAGCGCAGCTAGCAGCTAGCTCTGCAATGAGACATAAAGGTACATTCTTACCCTCTCCTGCGCGTGTGTGGGTTCAGGTGTTTTCCCTCTGAAACATTTACACAAAGACACTGTTTATGTATAGAAAACAACCTCAGGGATGTTTCCTGAATATCGAACGCTCCAAAGCTTAGAATTTTCCCATCAACCCTCCCCCCCTGGCTTCGTAGCTCCGGGAAGCCAAGCAAAGGAAAATCTGCTTTAAACCTTTCACACTTTCAAGATTTCAACATCTTAATTGAGGGTGCCTGTCTTTGCTGTCTTTGTCTGTGTCGGTATGATCCTTTTAGATGATTGATCTAAGTTCTCGCTATCAACGCTTTTTATTTTTGTCCTTATACACGGGTGTATGACAGTTTGAGCATACATGGCAATTGTCGATAAGTGTTTATGATACATAATTATCAAATGTTCAGGCATTTTTTGGTTTCCTGCTGATGCGATGTTTTCTCTAACAAGTGTATGTGCTGCAATACGATTGAGTGTTCCTTTGTGTCTTTTTTTTTTTGTACGCTGTGAATGAGAGAAACTTTGTTTTGACCTTTTTACATTCCAGCATCAGGATTTATTATAACCAATGCATTCAGAGCAAAGTCATTATTCAGCCTGAAGAGTCTGACACTACCTTGCACCTACACTGTGTGATGTTCTTGCTTTTTTTTCCCCAAGCCCCAGTTCCTCAAAGGGATTCTGTGACATTTAGAAATTTTGTTCATGTTTATTTTTTCTGTAGAGCACTTCATATAAACACTTCACTGTACCTCAAAAACATTTCATCTGTCCCTCAGACACTACAAGAAGACTTCTTAACACAGTCAACCATCAACTCCCATTTTTGATAGATAGTGTTTTTTCTAAGCTAATAAAAGATGTTACAGTATTCGCTGCCCGTTGACAAGTGAAGTATTCATCGCAGACGACCAGTAACAACCAGCTTTTTGCTTGTTGTTCACACAATTATTGGGTGTCAGTACAAAAAGCTTTTCACTGCATGTGACACACAGTAAAATAGACTATATTTCAAAATGGCACGGTATCCTTTTTAAGCGTCGGTAGGAAATGAAAATGGGTTGTAGCATTGACAAGAGCAATCATTTATTTTAATGAGCCTCGGTCCCTGGGTGGAGACGCTCAGTTTCTCATTTGGGGATGGAAAAGTTTAAGAAGTCTTGCTCCAAATTTATTTTTGTTTCCACTGACACACGCACACTCACACACACACACACACACACTAACACTAACATGCAGACGAATATTCATTCATTTTCACACTCATGCTGTGTGTCAGCAGGGCAGCCACAGACTGGGGGTGAACACAGGCCTGGAGGGGGACTGGTGCAGTCTCATTCCAGTAGGTGGACCATGCCAAACAAATACCACTGGACTCAAATGGAACCTGAGTAAGTCTCCTTTTTTCATTTTTAGCGTATGAATGATGCTCCAGAGTCAATACTTTTAGCAGGGCTCTTTTTCTCATCTAAAAACAATACATACAAATTAAGTATGAAAGTTCATTTTTCAATTTGGAAACAAGGTAAGTAATTATTATAAAGAATGTTGTCAAAAATATATGAAAATTAAATAGTTCAGTCCTTAAATTCTTTAGTTGGCACAGACCAAACTGCCACCAGCACGAGGGGAAACCAGGACCTTCTGTCAGTGGGGTGTCTGTGTGTGCATGTGTGGACATTTCTGGAAGTCTGGAAGCGATGTGTTGTGTATTTACAACCTGTGCGCGTTTGTGAGATTTGATCATTAGCATAATCGATGCCCCTAAAATTGCCATATAGTTTAATGTTACATGTTTGCTCTGTTACCAAAGAGTAAAATAGGTAGTGTAATGACAAGTTGTTTTGCCAAAATATGCCTGTAAATATCACAAAATCAAAAATATCTCATTTAATTGGCATGCCCTGATGATTTTCTGTATCATATTTAAAATCCAAATTCATTTAGATTAAGGTTTTATGATTCTTAAGTGAGAGAAGCAGACTATAAGTACATGACTCATACGACAGGTCTGGACCATTCATGAATTTGGTTTGTACCAAGGGGAAAATTGTATGAGAAAATTGGTGACTTCCCCTAAATCCCTTGCACGTGTCACTTAACAAAGTGTCTGTTGATATGAGTGGTTTTGTCATTAAGCCCGTTGTCTCCATCTTATTTATTTCGCTGGGAAAACTGTCCGAAGTAACCGTGCTTTGAAAGATTGGTAGCGATATGTAGCCTGGAGATAAGTGTTTCAGGTCTACAGTGAAAGAGAGGAACTCAAGTGCTGAGAACAGAGCAGCTCCCTTCCCTACACATAACTGTTAGCTGCTAATACTGCTAAATTAAATTTGGGTTCACAGTGGGAACAACTTCCACTGAATATTCAACTTGCATAATAAGACACAGTAAAGTACTGATGCTTAATTTGCTTGAGTCAAATAAAGCTGCAGATTAAACAAGTTTCATACATTGAAGACACATACATGCCACAATGAGCTTTTTATATTCTTGAACGTGCGAAAATCCGATGAGACACCCGTCTGAGGACCCCTGTGGCCTTACCCCTCTCTAAGTCTTACAGCCAGCTGTGTTCTTAATGAGTTGGCACAGACCAAACTGCCACCAGTACGAGGGGAAACCTGGACCTTCTGTCAGTGGGGTGTCTGTGTGTGCATGTGTGTACATTTCTGGAGGTCTGTGCACTTGAGCGAGCAGCCGAGCACGCCTACATGGCCATGCTTGTTTGGACATGTCTGTTTGTGTGTTTGAATATGTGTGTGCGTGCTTCTCCAGCATTATTTATTAACTTGTTTTTTTTTTTGGTGTGTGTGTGTTTTTTGATCAGCAACTGTGTTTTGTATATTTACACAGCACACCTGTGAGATGGCCTTCTGAATGATAATGAGAGGGACTTTATACATGAGAGTCCTATGCAGATTAGCCAGTGATAACAAGATGCCTAATTAATCACATGCATATTTAGAAGGCTGGACGTAATGATTTCCCGTTGGGGTTGGGAGCAAGAACCAGAATATGAAACAAAAATTAGGAATATCACTTTTTCTCACGTGTTTGACTGCCGCATGCATGAGTCTTTATATAGCAATGGTGCATCTTATAATACCTTCTTTTATTGTTTTTGTTGCGTGTGTTTTTACTGTGGGTGTGTGTGCATGGTTTTCAATGCAACTTACTCGGGTCCCAAATCAGATCTGTGCCACTCTTGGGTGACACTAAGACTCTTTAGAAGTCCATTGAAATGATCCCCCACACTTGGGTTCAAAGCCTTTCTGTGATGAAAAATATATTATCTTTCTATAAATAAAGAGTATTGGGCTGTCAGCCATTACAGTCTTGCTGGCCCAAAGGAGACTTTTAGCTTGCATCTAGAGCTTGTTTTAACTTTTGCTTTAAAGAATAGAATTCTGCAATGATTCATGTTGTTTTGATCCAAAGTGTCAGTTATTGAGCAAATTTTATTTTGTTTTTTCCTGGTTGTAGTACTCCAGGGGAGCGCACAGGATGAGCTGAAATACCCATGGCCCAAGTTAATTATATGGTGAACATTTTTTTAATGTTCATTGATTAATCATTTATATTGTTGTGAAATTAGATCAGACACGGTAAACGTGAGCTTGAGCTCACAGTGAGAGGATACAGTGGTTTTCTTGTCCAATTTTTGTCAGTTTGACATGCTTTGTTTCAGCATGAAATGGAAAAGCTGTGAGGTTTTGAGATAATGTTTTCCAAATTTGGTAATATTTACTAAGATATTCAAAATGATATGATTGAAAAGTCAAAGTCACATCAACAGCACATACTACAGTTACATGTTCTCTGGCATGTATCATCTTACACAAGGGACAGATTTATTTTATTATTCATTTAAACTATCTAGGAAAATATCACACCACCACCTCGAGTAAAATTCCATTTACCTCCACTGTAGTGGCAGAATGTGGATATCTCAGAATCTCAAGAAAAAACATATTTTAGAGACTAGTTGGGATAGGTTGCTTTTGTCATTTTGGTTAATTGACTTCTAAGATACGAGGGCCCGGCAGAGGCACCAAAGTGTCAACTATATTGGAACCTTGGAGCACAGGGGTCGATGCCCCATGGTACCAGGAGAAAGGAGATACTGCTGGCAGCACGGTCACCTCCTGAAGGTCATGGCAGAAACAATCTGTTCAAAAACTACTGCAGGAACTTTGCAGATAATGGTAGATCAGTTGAGGCAAGAAAAGTGGGAAAAAAATCCACTTTTCTTTTGAAAAAATCCAAAGAATTTTTCCAAAATTAGTGGATGTTGACGTGGAAGCTGGAGAAAAAGGTTCTTGCCAGTAGTGTACAGCAGAAAATTAGTAGTTGTCATTAACTAACCTGAGTTTGCTCACCTTGGTGTGTTTTATAAGTTTCTTTTGTTGCTTCGGGCTATCCCTATAAAACACTACAACACCCTGGCCACACTTGACTTTCATTTTCTGCCTCTTTTCATGTTAATTCTATACCTTAAAAACAAAGGAGCATGCGACAGGTAAGCGCTAATGTCTTAATGATTGAGCATACTGAAAACATGATTCTCTTAGCAGATTTTTTGTGTAGACTTGTACTGTAGCTGCCTGGGAGCTACAATTGTACTTTAAAATGTTGAACTTGTGAATTCATCATTGTCAAGGTAAATATATAAAACTGTTGTGATATTGATTTTTAGTCATATCACCCAGCACTGCATTAGAGATTTAATGCACACAGGCTTTGCATACCAAACTCTTCAGAGCCTCCAGCCTTTTGAGCAGTGAGGGAGGGAAAAAAAGAGGACGAAGGGCGATTTGCAACATCATGAGGCAGTGGAGAAAGCCTCTGGATGGCCGTGGCTCAAGAGAGTCTTTGTTGAGACTGCTGTCTAATGAAAGGACTGCACTGCGGTAATGATACTAAAGGAGGGGAATGTACTACTAAATAATGAAGTGACTGCAGAGTAGTAAAAGTAACAATGTAGAAAGGGAGTGCACAGTTTTATAATACAGAGAGTGATATGTGCTAATAGCCATACAGGAGGGCAGTGTATGTTGTAATTAATGTAATGTGGTGATAAAGGCGCTGGCTGGAGAGACTAAAGTCTACGTTGGCATGAATCTGGCATGTGTAACACTGCTCTCACTCACATGCTAAACTGTAGTTATTCACACTGTCTCTCCTTCCCCACTGTCATTTCCTTTTTTCTTATTTGTTCTCCCCCCTTACCTTCCACTCTGCTCTCATCTTGTCTCTGTCTCTCTCTCTCTCCCACACCTGCTATCTCTTCCCTCTCCTTATTCCATACTGTGACAGCTGAGCCACTTATCACCTTCCGTATGTTTAATTTTCAATCACCAGCTCTAAAATCCCCCTAGGAAACAGTCAGTAAATACTGTCATTGTGTGGGTGCACATATATTACCAGGCTATTGCATCATGTCTACTGTATGTGTCAATACATGATTGAACTTGTATTCATGCGTGCGTGTGTGTTTTAAGATTGGTTGACAGTAGCTCAGGGCGATGTTCCTTAATGATTTAATTTCCCATGAAAGATTTTTAAAATTCATGTTAATATGTCACATGCATGCACAACATTATACACCCCGCCTTTACAGTTGTATATGATAAGTAGACAGGGTTGTCTCTAGAATATTTAACTATTTAACTATAACTATTTGAAAATTGACTTTACCACCAGTCTGTAAAAATGTATGCGGCAGGTCGAACTCCTTAAATTACCAGCCGACAGGTGGTGAGTCAAATTCTGACACTCCCGACAAAGGCTCAAATGCAGTGACCAGAGCAGAGTGGTTGGTCATGTGATCTAGGACAATGCCCCCGCCTTAATTTTGTTCATTAATGTGCAACGCGCAGAATGGTTGGATGAGGTGAGATGCGAAGAGGGAGTGTTGGAGAGACAAAGGGAGAGGTTGACAGGGAGGGAGTGACAGAGTCGGGGGGAAAAAAGAAAAGCTAGGCGAGAAAAGAAGGATTTTGGAAAAGAAGTCAGAGCGGGGTGAAAAAAGGTTGTGATGTGATGACACATGAGAGTGAGAGAACGAGACATGGCAGGCGCCTCATTCATTTGATATTTGAGGATGCTGACACACAGCAGGAAATGGAGGATTATGGAAACTGTTGCGAAGTGTGCAAAGAGCTTGTATGCACACGCACGCACAAACACCCACATACAAACTCGGATGTAATGTAGTCAGTTTCTAATAATGTATTCTTTACCTTTCCTTTGCGTATAAGAAGTTCTTGTTCCCCAGTTCCTTCATCTAATCGTCCTCTTCCATACTCACTTCTTTTATAGTTCCAATTATTTGATATCAGATTACAGAAGATACCACAGGTAATTCTTTTATTCTTTTCTCTTTTTTTGCATTGGAATGTGTTTGTACAGCAGACAGGCTTGAAGGGATTCAGTTTATTTCTTTTCACTACAGCAGATGCTTGCCAGTAGATTGGCCAAAATAACCTCCTTCATCCAGTTTACTTCTTCTTGTTTCACTTTTCACCCAACCTCCTATTGATTTACCCTACTACCCTCCTACTATTTACCCAGTCTTTGTTCAATCCTGTACATATTTCAGACAAAAGTGCAAATGTGTTGTATGTTTGAAATAAAGCTATCCAACTTGAATATGTAACCATGCTCTTGACTAGGATTTAACATAGGTGTAGCAGGTTAGCTTTGACATGACAGGGAGAAGGCAGAGTTCTCAAGAGACAAAAAGATCAGTATGTTGTTGTTATTTTTATTCCTGTAACGCATAGAATAGATAAGTTATCTTACATTTTGATCTGAGTTTTTTCATGATTGTAGAGTATACGTTTGATGTTGACACCACTCTCATATCTGTAAATATGAAGCTATAGCCAGCAGCCAGTTGGCTAAGCTTCGCATAAAGACTGGGAAACAGCTAGCCTGGCCAACTTGATGCGTCGTCACTGTGAAGTTGGCAGATGACCAGTGGAGACTCAAGGGATTACTGTGCCTGGCCAAGAAACAGTCCAGCACTATAGCCTCGTATAATACCAAGACATGTTTTCAGACTTTGGTTTTTGTATTGAGAAAGCAAAAACGGTTATTTCCCAAAATGCCGAATGCTCCTTTAAATGTTCCCTGTAGGGATTTTCTGGATACACACAATGTACACGGTAAACTGAATTTTTTTTTACAAGAAAACTCCACAGGGTACCTTTAAGTCTTGGCAGTGTGACATTATAACAAAACACATTTCTGTAGACATATCCTACTTTCCCTGCACTGTCATGTTGATGGTTTGCTATATACCGGACATGGCAATCTTGGCCCAACCGGGCTGCCACCTTCTTTCAGACCAGACGATTACTCTAATTGATGCTTCTCCTCGTGCTCTAGTCTCATTGTGGCTGCAGTTTTCTTGTGACTTGTGACATCTACCTGAGAGCTGGACATGCCTTCAGGGTTTCTGTCTCTGGCTCCACAGGGTCTGCCATGGCTTGGAGCTCTCTCCAGCCATTATCCAATAATCAACCTGGAGGTAGGGAGTCAGGCGCTCCCCACTCTTCTACTGATGGTTGCTTCTCTGCTCAAGAAGTGATTGTTATTTTCTAATGTGTTTTCAAGCAGGAAATCATCATTCAGACTGGACAGCATTAACTGAAAGTGCACCAGCTCTAGTCTCCACCTCTCTTCCCATCAGCCTGCTTGGTGGCTTGACAACTGATGGGAATGTATATCGTCTTGTGAATTTTACTGTCAAACTTTTAAACTAAAATTAAAGCAAACAATAATTTAATTAGATTCTCAAATTCCATATTCTTACTCTTATACTCATGTTAATCCAGAGGCGTCTTCTATAATTACTCTTTTTGCTTAGAGGAGGCTGATTCTTCTTCTCCATTTGCATCTCAGTAGTTTTATGCCATTCTTGGATACCAATAGGAATTTATAGGTTTTCTTTTAAGCACTACTTCTTTTTTGTTCATTTTAGACCTCCTGACTTGCTTCTCTGGTGGTTCATTGTACATTTTCACCAGAAGCCTCTGGTTTTGTTTGTTCACATTGTCCTTATTCTAAATGTCAAGCACTACATCTGTTCTTTTCCTGGACCAAATAATGCAGGCACCATCTGTGGAAGCTTTCCTGATGTTTTAGTTTTTTTTAGCTTTATTTGCTTGTTCCACCTGCATAGAAGAGATTTATAACTGTAAATGCAAAAACCTGAAGTGTACTCTGGCCCTTAATGTTCACATTACACATTTAAATTCAGACCTAAAAATGAACCACACACTGTGTGAGTTTGGTTTGCTTTAGAAATATCTGACTTTGTTTGGCTTGATCATACAGTGTGTGCACAGAAAAAAAGTTTTTTTCTCATGAGAGGTTGAAAGAGACAAAGTGTGAAAACCCTTAAAAGATAAAGCTTTTCAAGTCTTTTGCACTTACCCTCAGGCTTCTACCACAGGCTGTTTTAATGTTGTTAGGTGTATATGCAAAGCGCAGTACATTCTTGCTTTAGTCTGGGGTTTAAGAAGGCATGGGGATCAAATGTCAAGCAAAGCAGTGTCAGTGATGGTGAGCATAATTGTGTATCTCATATTTAATATATGGCTCGTATTTACTTCCAGAAGACATAACGTCCTGCAATATGTTGAACTTTCTTGCAAAAACTGAATATTTGTAGCATGAGCAATGGCAGAACCAGACTAAGGCTGTTTTTCTCAGATCCTTTATTGTAGAGACTCAAATGGGGTTGCTGATACCCGTGATTATGCAAAATAAGGGTGAGTTCTTTGCACTCTTGATTGGTCATGCCCGGGCACATAAACCCAGACCAATCTCTTGTTGGCCAGGCTCCGACTGTTGATTGGTGTTGCCTGCAGTAACACTGTAAGACCCCTGCCAATTTATTTGCATTAAGTAGCCCTAACCTCTAGTTTTCCCTGCTCATTTCCTTTGCTGTTGTGCATTCCGTTGCCCTTGCTCTACACTGCAGAAAATGAGTGGCAGTGGACCGCGCTCAGCAAATAACCACTGTAACTTTAATCTAACATAAAAGGATGTCATTGAATCTCCACAGCCATGAAAGCAGCAGAGGACTTACCCGCTGGAAACCACTGACATGCTCAGCTCTAGTACAGCAACCTTCAGATCACACTGCGCTTGTGTGTGTGTGTGTGTGTCTGTGTGTGTGTGTGTGTGTGTGTGTGTGTGTGTCTGTCTGTCTGTCTGTCTGTCTGTCTGTCTGTCTGTCTGTCTGTCTGTCTGTCTGTCTGTCTGTCTGTCTGTCTGTCTGTCTGTCTGTGTGTTTCACCACATTAATGCCTACAGTTATTTGGCGGTTGG
>JAVQJL010041203.1:0-24519 GCA_036024295.1 Nannoperca obscura
CGTTGGGTCTTTGTGTGTGTGGAAGTTGGTCTCGACCGGCTCCATGTGATTGAGTGCCCTGAGATAACTTTGTTATGATATGGCACTATATAAATAAAATTGAATTGAATTGAATTGAAATTGAATAACATATTTGTAACTACCTAGATAGCTAGTTAATTAAGCTAATGTTAGCGTCATTTGTTGGTTGAAAAGTCTGACTTTTTTGATGTTTCCAGTCAGGTTGTTTGGAAACGAGAACCGTGTTAAGGGGGTCTTGCATATACAGGGGTTATGAACTTCCCCAAATGCAATAAAGAGCAGGACAGAGCTGCTAACGTTAGCCTACACTCCGATATAGTAGCAGGTCTCCAATTTCAGAAATGGAATTGAGCTGTAAAACAAACCTCAAATATGTAGGACTAAAAACCAAATGAAAGATCTTAACTTTTACCATAAAGTACATAAGGACATCTTTTTTTATTACTGTGTTTCTACTCTTCTTCACAGCAACCAAACAGTGCTTCACCAGTTCTGCTGCCCTGCCCCAGAGGCCCCTGAGGGGGAGACCTCTACTGCCTGTGTCCCCAGGTAAGACAACTGCATCCTTGTAACATCTGCACAAATATATTTTTTAAAACTTATTTACTTTGAACAATTTAAGTTTTATTTGCAAATTTGAATTGCAGCCACTTGCCATGCATTCTGTTAATAGTGGTGCTGCAGTAGCTATTTTAGGCAACACAACTACCCCAGCAGTGTTATCTAAGTTGAAGTGGTTGTAAATGCTTCAGTTTCTTGCCTAGACGATCAGAATTTCTTCCCCTCCATGATAATAATAAGCCATCAGCTTGGGTTTTGGGTCTTGTTGAGGCTTTGAGATAGTTTCCTGATTGAGTGTTAGTGCTGTGTTTGCCAGACTATCGAGATCGAGTCCACTCCAACACAGTAGTAATATCCAAATCAATCACATCAAGATCCTATTTCCTGGACAATGGCCAAGTTCTTGATGGAGCCATCTGTTTGAAAATTGAATAATAGAAAAATATTACACCGAGTTTAGCATGCAAAGCAAGACAATAATGGTGTTATCTTTTCTTGTCAGATTGGCACATGACTGATAGAGCTGATGCTGCCAGTTGGAAATCCAACTATGTCCAAATACTTGTATATGCATTCCAAATAGTCTCTTTTAGTCCAACAAAAGTTTTTCAAGTGTAAAAGCTGTAACGTTAGTTTGATGTGGTATTTTGCACCCACTGTCCTGGGTAATATGAAAAATAGAACAAGTAATAATTGGCAGCTCTAATACCTGTACCTCTGTGTGACGGCTTTCAAGAGTATAATTACTGATGTTTAGCGCTGAATAGGCGGTCTACGAAATATAGAATTAGATAGGCAAGAACAAAAAGAAATAATTCAGTTTGAAAGGGGCAAGATAAAACCTCGTCATTTATTGACAGCACAAAATGTTGTGTTTGCCTCCTGCTTTTGTTTACCCAAGTGCGCTCTACCACCGAGGTTTCACAGAAAATGATGGCATTCATCTGACCAAGGCACTTCAATAGCAATTAAGCCATCCGCCCCAAAAAGGCTTTGTTTGTCTTGCACTGCACATTCCACAGGATTGTTTTGTTGCATTGTCTGAGCTTGGCAGAAAATAGCAGATAAGCAAACGCAGATTGCTGGACATAATAAGTGGTAGAAGGCTGCAGACCAACAAGCACAGACAAGAATCACACTTTAAAGACCTCACAGACATGTGTTGGATTAAATCAGCCACAGGGATAGACTGAAGGACAGAGGAATGTAGCAGCAAACTCTTATTTTGGGCTTCATTTTCAAAGAAGAGCAAAGAAAGTGACATAAAGCCGCTTATTTCTTAGATAAATTGTGAGATAGTGACTGACTCAAAACCCAAGTTTTACAGTATCACAAAAGTCACTTTAAGTTCATGTTAAATACATGTAGAGATACCAAAGGCAGTGGTAAAAGTTGAACAGGAGTGACTTCTGTAAAATTATAGCTGAAGGGAAAATTGGACCAAAAAGAGAGAGACACCAATCGAGTTCAGCAGCTTGAACTTTGCTTGATAGAAGCCGTTTGGGGCTGTTGTGTTTTGTGATTGCTTTGTTGTTTAGGGACCATTAGCTGAAGGTACAAACAAAGTGCACAACAGAAGGTCTTTGCTAACTTGTCAACCCCTGCAACTCCTCAAAATACCCCCCTTCCAATCTGAAGCAAACCACTTCAAAGGAGGACTCTCTGGGGCCGAGACGGAAAGCAGCTTATGGTTTTGTCCTTCTTTTTGTTTTGTTCGTGTTGCATCTGATCTCTTTTTGAAAGCTGTATTCTGTTGTTGTTGATTTCTGTATTTCCGCGTTGTTGTCAGTGATTTGTCGGTCATTTACTCACGTGGCATCACCACATCACCGCGGCATAACTCCACATGGCACCCACACCTCATTGCATCCATCATCATTCATGTTCACTTCATTCGGGCTTGTCTCTCCACTGTGGTCACATTAAGTTTGAAAGAGCCATGTATGAATATAATCCATGTAACAGAAGTGTAACCTATGCAATGTAAAAAACTACCATAATGCATTGATGTGTGTACTGTAGGGTCTTTCCCATGCTGGAAACTGGTGAGCCTTCTTGTTGACACATGTAATGCATCTGTGTTCATGTGAAAAAAAAAAGTTTTTATCATGTTGCATGCTTTGGCTTGGCAGTGATCAGAACATAGCTCCCTGTCTATCTGTGTGTGTATTAATGTACGTGTGTGTGTGTGCCCCAGTGTGTCACTACGGTACACGCGGCAAACGTTAGATAATTGACAGACTCCAGGAAAACACACACCACCGTGTGCAACACTAGATCAGCAGGGAAATCCATAATGATAGACTGGCCAAAAAAGATGCGTGAGTCACGTCAACCTTACTGATGTTTTAGTCTAAATTTATTTACATTTTGGCACCATTAGAAGTATGCTAAATGAGCAATTAGCAGTTCTTTTTTTGCAGTGTTCCCCTGGATATTCAGCCAACCATCACTGGAGTACTTTCATACTGGAGAAAACTTTAAAACATGATGATTTTTAGGCAAGTTCTGGAATTTTAAGAAGCATCCTTTTTACTATGATTTCCAAGTGGATTTATGGGCTTTTATTTGAGACGGTCATCGAAGAAAATGATATCCATAAGTCACACTGAATTTGCCAAATGTTGATCAAATATGAAAGTGGCTGGTAGATTTCAGACATAAAATAATTGCTCTCGAGTGGCTGGTGAATTTGAACATGTATCTGTCAGTGGCTGGTAGATGTTCACATTTTAAAAAGTGCTGAGAAGGAGTTTGGTTTTGATGCAAACTGCTTCAATCGGGTGCAAATGACTTATACCGTGCAAAAGTCTACCCTAAGCTTTATATGAAAATGAAAGTGAGTGGATTCTGTTCTGTCTTGAATGATCAAGGGGCTCCACTTGCCACCAAACAAGGCCTGATTAACATATAAAAACGACAACCCATTGCCTGTTTGTGCACTGCCTCCACTTCAGGATGTAATGAAGCCTTATTTCACGCCTGATCCTGACAGACAAAGTGCAATCATTGATATTTCATTTGCAGCGCTCTTTCAACTGAGAGTAATTCAAGCCTCAGTGTCAGAGGGGTCAGCTCAGAAAAGGGCACAGGCATGAGCTTCTACAAGAACTCATTGTGCTAATTTGAAGTCATACTTGCGCTTGGTCTGTGTCTGTCTGCACCTGGGGAGCTTTACGCGATCAGTTAGGAAGCGGGGAAAAGCCGGTAATAACACGGTGTATGTGGGATGATTTAAATGAGGAGAAAAGAGAAGTAAGGATTTCACTGTCACATATAATGAGGACCCTACGGAGGCTGGAAACTCACCCTGACAGTCTGGTCACTCTTGCCAGGCTTTAAGGAGGCAGCAGGGTTTAGAGACTATAGGGGCTTTGTATTCAGGGTCACCAAGTCAGATCTATAATCACTCATGGATGGGGCTGATTGTGTGGGATGGTCCCAGCCTTTCAATTAACAGTGTGAGCCATCTTCTGCTGCTGGGTGCTAAAATTGCACTCAGGAGTTTTGTTACCTTTGCAGTTCCATAGGGGACGTTAAGTTTAACTTTCTGCTTTGCAGCAAAATTGAGAACTGCTGCGGTCAACACACTGGGCCCCAGAAACCTCATAAATGGAAGGAAAGTAATATTAGAATATTCTAGCATGGAGAATGGCACAGCAGAAGAACTATAAATAATGACACTCGGGAAGATGCCTGGTGGACAAGCCGCAGCTGAACGCAGGTGAACGGGACTGCATTGGTTGAACTGTATTTGAGTATTTAAATCTATAAGATTCACACACACATGCTCACTCGTGCACACTCACTCATGAAATCTCTGTATTGGACTGCAATAGTTTCCATGCAACAAACTGTGTATACTAAAGGTTTACATTTGAATTGTAGCACAAAACATAATACTTCCAGTGCGGAGATTTATGTTCACAGCTTGATGCCACTGTGTGATGTTTACTGAGGTGTTACAGGGGAAATGGTGATAACTGCAGTGTTCTATCAACAAAAACCAATGTGTACATCATGTGTAAACAAGTACAAGTGCACCACCTTGTCAGTTTGAACAGTGTGAGGTGTAGCTTAGTACCAGCAGACCAGTAATGGTGCAGCTGCTTTCTCAGCTATCTTGTCCAGTTAAGTAGCCAATAAATTGCTGGCCCGGCTTGGTTAGAGTTGTCACTTAAAACTTACAAGGTCTCTGGTGCGATATCTGGCTCTGATCGAGCCCAACACAGCAGATATGCCCCAGACAAAGGGCACATTACAGCCATATGGACTGAATATAAAAAATATTAGTGACGCTAACCTTTCTAGAAGAGCATTTATGAATGAATCCAGGTTCCAAACCTTATTAAATCTACACCAGTCACAGAAGATGCAGACAGAGAGAACGCAACAAGTCTGGTCTTGGCCAAGATAGTCTTTTCCAACGTTAATTACTTATTCTGTGCACATTTGATCCTGTCTGAAGATGAAACAAGCACACAGAGTCACTGATGCGAAGGACACAAAACCAAGCCCAGCCAATATTACTCAAAAGCAGATCTGCAGCCCAGGACTGCAATTCTGGACCCACACTTCCAGTCCAACCTGTGCCACATTTAAGGCCTGGTCAGTTAACCTGTATACATAACATACATTTTGCTATTGTAGTTGATAAGCTGTATTCTCTTTAATTGTATGTATTTATATAACTATCTGATCATTAACAAGCTTGTTAGCTTGGAGAGTTTTATTTTCTCTCTTCAGTCATTTTAAATGACAGGTGTAATAAACACAACAGTAGAGAGAAAAAAAAGCTTCTGGAAACAAATATTTTGCACAGATGTGCTGATTCATTTTGCTATGCTATGTCCTGGTGTGACCAGGCCTTTAACAGTAGTAGTAGTGTTTGACCTGCAGATGTGGACCTGCCAGTTTGCCCCATCTACAGGCAGCGAGAGGACAAGTGTCAGCAGTTTTAACTCTTGTTGCAATGACAACAAAATGAAGTGGGATAGGGGCAATCAGTGACATCTACATGTAAACTGCTGTTTTTTATATTATTAATTCATTTATTATTAAACCTATGGAGCCATGGTGAGTGGTGAGTGAGTTATAAGCCAGTTCCACGAGGTGCTTCAAACAGATCAATAAAGATAAACAATCACAACAGACACCTTATAATAGCACTGCAAACACACAGAATAATAACATGCAAAACCATGTCTTTAACTGAAGACTTTTTTTGCACAATTTACATAGAAACAACCGTGCTGAGGCATCATACTTACTTAAATTTAGATTTACAATATATACAATATTTTTCCATGCTTCCACAGTTACTTAATGTAACAAATTCAAATAAAGTAAAACAATTTCACTTCATGGTTGAGTCATCCTGGACACATGATGATGGAGCTGATGGGATAGTAAACACTCGCTCTTTTGGTCACAGAGATAAATATAAACTGACCAGTAAACTGTCTGCAGAAACTGTCAGTCTTTGGCAGGTGACAGCACAAATTCTTTGGCATGATACTCGAGCATGTCAGCATTTCAGCTGCCAAATCGACTGCTTTCCTCCAACAGCTCACAGTGCACATGGAAAGACTGACATCTTGCTCACCATCTAAAAACCCCTTTAAATTAGTCCTCCTGCTGCGCTCCTGACAAATGACTTGCACACACATACGCACACACAGCAACGCCTCAATGAGGTATGCTATGTTAATTAGCTCACACAATCTGCCATAATGATTTACCTTGTCAAAGAGGATATTAGTTATGAAGTTCGTGAGCATCCTCTTCTTTTTTTGTCGGAGAATAAGTTCTTCCTTAATGAACACATCACAACCAAATGCAATTCATGAAGTTTATTTTTGGAGTAATGGAGCGTCGCCGTCATCCAAAAGTTAAAAGCTAAATTTGTAGGTAAATTTAGACTTGTCTAATCAGAGTAAATTAGAGATGATGCACTTTTGAACCCCCTGTGTGATTAAAGTTTACAACCTTATCTTTTATGATAGGCTATAAAGAATGCTAACGTAGAGGAAAGGGTGGCTTATGCACTCCATCTGGTGAAGCATATGACTTTATATAAAAAGAAGGACAACACATTTGGGTCACTGCCAGATCAGATTTAGGAGGCTTGTGTCATAATTTTTGTCTGCACCTCAAAAACGTCCTTGATCACAGACACGAATAAAATGTCAATAAATGCCACGAGCGGTTGAGACTTAGCCAACACCTTGAGAGATCGTAGTGGGGAGAATGATGGTGTTTCTGCAGGAAATGAATTCACCTCTGGTGGTGGCAAAAGTAGACAACTGCGTCGTCTCGCCAAGACACCTTTTTCTCTAATTAATCACTGGAATTAATAATAAACTGCACTAATTATTGGAGCCATGCTGTCGGCCAAATGGGAAGGTGACGTGGGATGAGTAAGGACACAGCTGGAAATGCTTTGTCACTTTGCGTAGCAACCGAGACAAGTAGAGGTTCTGGCTGCTGAGGAGAATGGCAGAACTGCAGGGACGGTGATGCATTGAGACAGACGGAGGAACTGATAGAATGATTGATCCGTTCTGTTGAAGGACGTTCAGGGGCATGTTGGGAAAATGTGCCTGAAGCTTGTTTTTTTTTAAGTCATTCAAGACTTGCCTTTGAGATGTGCGGTGGCCACACACACACACACACACACACTCTCACACTGTACATGGCTGAACTTGTTAAAGTGCAAGATCACGTCTGCTTTTTCTCCTCACACCGACAGCAACACAGCATTAGTCTCATCTGTGCATCCGCAAATTAAATTTCACACGTGTAGTTTCCTCAATCGCAGTACGCCAAATTTCTTTCACCTTTTCACCCCGTAATTTAATATTTGTCCTCATCTCCCTCCTTCTCTGTCTGTCTCTGTTGCATGCTGTGGTTGCTCTATCTTGCTGCCTCAGCTGGAGAAAGTGACCTTGTCGGCTTGCTGTTCTGTTGTCATGGGAACAGGGGGCACAGCAGGAAGATACGGCATAACATCCAGAGGCTGTCTGTTGGGAGTTAGACGTGTATGTGCACATGTATGACTTTGCTTTTTCCCCCCTCCATTATTGTAACAATCGCAGCCATCAGTGAGCCTTATGTTTTATTTCCCTCTATTACTGTTGTAATCTTCCTATTGGCTCAAAGGGTTTGTCTCCTAACCAATCAGAGTGTCATTCTTCTCGGGGGTCCGTCCATTCAGCTGTTGTTTTTTTTTCCAGCTTATTCCTCTTTAAACACATCCTCTGGGATTTGAGTAGCCTAAATTCACTCGGAAATTGAAATCAGCACTCAGCAGCATTGTGAATGAAAGGAGCTTTTAAAGAGTGCGAGTGCTTGGAGTAATTTCTAATTAAAGTGATGCTCCGACTAATTTATTTTCACCCCAAGGCCTGCTTTATGCAAGACACTTACTACAGAACAGTGATACCAAATCTGCTCATGCTCAGATGCATGATCATAGACATCATGAGCTGTTTTAATGCACGTAGACTTTGATGAGACTAGACATGCTATACATAAAGAAGACCACAACGCTGCCTACTTCATACACTGCTCTGCCGCATTTCTGCACAGTGTCACGTCAGCCCATCTCTTTAGCAGAAGAGCGGTATAGCGGTGAGCGTCAACTGTTCAGATCTGAGGGCTTTTTCTCCTCTTCTCTCTCCCTTCTGCAGCTTATCTCAGCATTGTGAAGCAAGTGGAGGGTTTTATTACAGAAGAGATTTAATAAAAGCACAACATTCTGATGACTTTGCTGCAGCTTCTCTTGTGTGTATGCACTTTCAAATGTCTCTGTGTGTGTGTGTGTGTGTGTGTGTTGGGGGAGGGGGGGGGTTGTGTGTCTCTGAATCAGCAGTCTTTTAAGTTTTAGCCTCTGTATAAATGTCAGGGCCTGGTTCTTAGATCTTCTTTGACACAAGCAAACTGCTTTTAAGGGCAGAATGAAAGTTGTTGATAGTAGTGTAGTATTATTCACATTCTTAAAGGGGCACTCCACCGATTTTACATGTCAGAATCAGATTACAAGTCTTACGGAGTGCTACTCAGCCTGCTAAAACCATAGACTGTATATAAAGATGGACAAAATGAGGCCCCGCAGAAGTGAAGCCAAAACATATTGATCGCCCCCTTGTGGCTGGCTGCTGCATAGGTCAAAAAGTCTCTATGTTAGCAGAGAAGTCATATAAAAGAATTCTGTCATCTTAGGTAGTTCTTATCATGCTGATGTGTGTTCAGGTGTTCATTTTTTTCTGATAACTTTGGTTTTAATTTGTTATTTCATGCTATAAAAAGGGATGTCATGTCATGTCATGATTGACAACTGTGAGTGTGCTCGCGATTGGTTAAGGTGGGTGTATAGGCAGGAACTCGATACCGAGTCTGGCTCCAAATGACGTCACCAGCGCAAGATGGCAGCTCTCGAATCCGAGATAATTTGCTTCACTTTTTGTACAGTAGGAGATGCGTCATCCATCTTTGAATAGAAAAAAAATACATGAAATGCCTAATGCTTGCAGTTTATCTAAGTCTGTTTGACACTTCTGATCATTTATACCCAACACTGCACCATGTTAAACAGTGGCTTTGGTCATTTAACTGACTCACTTGTCCCTGGAGGCACAGCTACTGCCATTATAGCCACTGAAATATGCAGCAGGAATGTAGCATATGAATATTTTTTTTATTTATTACATACTATTTAGAATTGTAATAGTATGAGTTGATGCTATACATAGTATGTTTTAGTAAGGACAACATTTTTAATACAGCAGAGTGATTTAGATTTTCTGCAGAGGCAGGCAGTGAAAAAAATACATGGGATGCCTAATGCATGCAGTTTGTCTGACTCTATTTGGGATTTCTGATCATTTTTTATCCCTTACTGCACCATGTTAAACAATGGTTTTGGTCATTTCTAGGAAGTGACCCACTTGCCTCTGGAGGCTCAGCTCCCAACCTAATATCCAGTGAAATATGCTGCAGGAAGGTTTATTATGCAGTAGTAACTATTCTGTGCAAGCAAGAAGTAAAACAATAAAGGTACATTTATTCCGTAATGTTTTCCATTTTTCCGAGAGAAATGAGGTGATCATTATGAGCTCAAGTTCTATTCTGATTATGGCCCTCTTTGTTCTCAGACTGAATACAGATCTTTCGATTTTGCTAACGGCTCAGATGAATGCCGTGTTCTGGCTACGAGCAGCCCGTATGATTTGATAGATTGCGAGTACAGTGGCAGAGCTGTATGATATATTGGCTCATTGACTTGAAGCATCCCTTTCCTTGTCGCTTTCTCACTCATTGCCTCACAAACACCTGCAAGCACACATACGCATAATGTGCCAAGGTCGTAGTAATGCTCTCCCTTTCCCCTCCTTTGTTCCCTCCTCCGGCCGTCTTAAATAGTCTGCCATCTTATTAGTCTCCATCATCTCAGGGGTCCCAGAATACCCATAGTCCCATTCTGCATGCCAATCAATAGCTCAACTCCTGCCTGATTATGCTGCGATAAAATGTCCCCCGTGTGCAGGTGAGCGTTTGTGTATGCAACAGAGTGTGTGAGCCAAGTAGAAAGAGCATAATGTCCAGATGTGAGTCTGTTTGTGTTTCTGTTCTTTGTGTGTGGCTGTCCCACTGTCTAAATTGCCTGCAGCTCCTCAGATGGGCAAAATAACTCCCTTTTGGACAGCAGGGTGTGCTAATGAGAAACAGAAGTCCTGGCAGTCAGAGACAATGTCTGTCCACATGCTGGCCGCACATTTTGTCCTGACCTTTCTACTTTTGGCCGTCAGCCCAAATTGTCGTCTTCTACCCTTCCACCTAGCCATCTTTGCTCTTCCTATTAAACTGTAAAGAAGTCAACTGACTGCAGATTTTAAAATGTGAGCTTGATGAATATCCCTTCACCCACAGTCCAGATCATGCAAGCCAGTGCCAATGTGTTACAGCATGCCTCATTGTGAAAAACAACTAGAGCCAAATGTCCCAAAAGCAGGCATCTGGTGCCTTCAGCTGCCCTACCATCATCTCCAGAGGTAGTAAAGAGGGCAGAGTGTGAGCTGTAAATCTCTTGTGGGTTCAAATGGAGGGGAGAATTAATCATCTGCTTCATTCTACAGTTCATGGCAGGTAACGTAAGAGCTACTAAGAGCTTGGAAATGTAAGGCTCTGTCTGACTTTTTAAATACAAGTGATCCTCATCTTTAATGAATCATTTCACGCCAAAGTGCTTTTATTTGTTTTTGTTTTTTCTGTTGTTGTGGTTTTACAAGAACCTTTAGGGGTTGAGAGTTTCCAATCAGGAAATTGTCTACATTTTATTTCAAAAGCTGAATAATAATGTTCTTCCCACTGAAACAATAGTACACAGGCAGTGATACACAGGGTAACCTTTAAGCTAGCTTTTAAGCTAGTACCAATGGAGGAGGGATTTTTCAATAAAATGCTGCTAAAGTGGGTGTTTTGTGCCTCAGTTCCTGGGTCAGTGTCATCTTTCTGAATAATAATGTGTCAGTGCATGTCCATGTAAATGAAACAGCATGGCTATGATAATCGTTGTAGTTTCTAGATGACGGTGTAAAGCAATATTTTTGGGAAATAGGCTTATTTGCCAAGAGATAGATAAAAAAGACTGATACCACTCTCTTGTCTGTATGCTAAATATGACCACTTTTTAAGGGACTGAAACAGATATAATATGTTTATTTGTGAAATTTAGAAGGGCTGGTAGGTAGACTTTTTCTTTTTTGTTTCCTGATTTTAGTCTTTATTTTTATTATTTTATTATTCATGACAGTTTTTCAGCTCAAAACATTGATGACTAATGTCAGCGGTCCACCCAAATACAGCAATGATTGTTTATTGCCTTTGCGCAGTTAGCTGCCATACTTTACATCTGGATTTGCTGTTGATGCAAGTTCATATTGTGTACAACTATCATTCCCTCACATGTTGTGAGATTCACATACAGAGACAGGTATTAAAAGAGAAAAATGGGAAAATATGTTGCATTTATCCTGCACACCTCCCAGTCACGCACACACTAAACAAGGTAGCGATCTAGCTGGTACAAGTTGTTTCCTACTGTTCCCTGTGAAGGGATATTCAGTGTCCCAGGCGTGGGTGACACTGTCAGGTTCAGCAATCACCGGGCAGAGTCCTTGTCCTGACAGCTCGCCGGCAGCCTCACGACAGTAGATCAACAAGGAAATGAGTGAAGGGGAGTGGAGGAGCATTGCGAAAAAGTGCTGACCAGGCAACCTGCCTCGCTCACTGTAATGAGAGACGGGAATGACGAGGAGGAGAGTGAGGGGGAGTGAAGGAAGAAAGGAAGGCGCGTGGTTGAGGTTTAGATAAGGCAGGGAATGGTGAGATTTAATGATGTAGATACCTGTTTCTATCTTGTAAAAAAGATACTATGGAGCCAGAACAGTGACAGTTACATTTGGCATCAAAAAGAATATTTGGCTTTGAAAACAAAATGTGATCTTGAAAAACATCATTAAAAAAAACACGCCACATTGCAAAAAATATCAAGTTCAGGTTTTCTTTTCGATGCCAAATGTTACTGTCACTGAAGATACTATCTTACTTAAATGTCAGTTATGTTTGATCAGTGTTAGAAATGAGCAGCATATATTTATGACAAGAAAGACTTATAGCCTATCTACCAAAGTGTGCTTTTTGTGTTTCCTCATTATACTAAAATGAATGACCCACCTTCAGACGGTTGAATGCTGATAAATAGAACTGTTTCAGAGAGCATCTCTTTTTACTCAGTCATGCTTTTGTGCACAGTGTGCAGCTGTTACCATGACTTCCACTCGTTTCTTTTATGGTGAGTCATCTTTGCAGTGTGTATGTCAGGCAATGTCATTCCCTATCAGTTCTAGCCTTCTTTTGAAGAGGTGATGGGCCGGCTGTGCCAGTCCAAACAACCCTTTTCCACTTTTATGTTGAACAGAAACTTTGAAGATGAAGATGCCTTAAGGAACCTTGATCATATAGAAAGCTAAAAATAGTGTCAATGACTCATGATTATTCAAAGATAATGTAGCTTCTTGCAAAACTTAGTTTTAACCTTTTAATGTCAAGGACATTTTTGGTAAAGTTAAGCTTGTTATTCTGCCACCGTTACAGACCAGATGTCCTTCTCTTTCTGATTCCCCTCTTTCACCCCATTTGGTAACCATAAAACGCACCATTAGGCTGCTCCTACAGTAGCCCTCTAAGAGATAGACCTGTTTTGACATTGCCTACCAGTCTGGAGGACCAATGTCAGAGCAAAGATTAAACGTGAAGGTCCACACAGGCGTGGACGGGCTCCCACTCTGGAAGAAAAACCTTTCACATTTCACTGAGATGTAATTGAATTTTCTCCTGCTCTTATCGGCCAAGTGATGGGATAGCATCTCAACACTTTCTAGTAGAGGGCCAAAGGAAACACAACGCTGGCCACCCCCTTGCTGAACTTTATTTTTGCCGTAGAATGAACTAAGTGAAACATTTTGCTTTACCCTTCCCTTAAAAGCAATTTCACCGATGAGGGGAGACTGATTTGGAGTATATGAGCGTGTGCGTGTGTGGATCTGAGAACAGTGACAGATAATGGAGAACGTGTCAAAGAGTGAATAGTGCGCCTCATGCCAGACCATGCCTCCTCTGTCTCGGCTGCGTCATTACAATAAACAATCTCCTCTCCTCTTTTTCTTTTGTAGCGCCAAGCGCTGGTGACAAATAAGCCCTGTAAGAAGGAAAAAAAATAACTTCACACTGTAAGTCTGTGCACATAATCTGGAGTCTGTCTTCTACAGAAAAATGGACAGTGTAAGTCGTTTGTTCAAACTGTTTAAAATGACCTGTGTTCACAGTCCGTGCCAAAGCTGGAAGTAGTGTGATGTTCTTGGAGCACAGTAAAGTAAAAGGGTAATGCATTTTAAGGGGTTGTGACTATAAAACAACTTCCAAGCCCCCTTTGTCTAAACTTGGTATATGGACTTATTTTACACTGTTGAAATCATTTTATAATAAACTCACTTTAATCTGTTTATACTTGACACACCAAAAAAAAGTCATACATTTAATAGACTTCTGGTAAAGTTCTTTCTCCATTGTGTGTAAAGATGATGCCTCATATTATGTTCAAGGCCACTGCTATGTACCTGTTTTTGGATTTATGTGTGTTTATGTACAGATAACAGTGAACAACTTGTAGTTCTTGTAATACGTGGGCACGTTTGTCTCATTGTCCCCCTGCATTATTGTGTGACCAGCCCTGAGCCCCTGCTGGGTTTGGTTGCATTAAGTATCAGGCTGCGCTGCGCTGAGTCTGCACATGAATGTGCGTGCATGTCCGTATGTTTACAAGCGTCAAGGCCCACGCTGGTGTGATACACTGAAGACCTTACAATGTTTTTTATCAGATGCCAAATGTGCTGTCTTGTCCTATTATCTCTTCTTCAAACATGGATCAAACTGATCATTCTGTATGTACAGGATTGCTGTTACCCGGGCAGTGCTATGGATACTTATTTTACTGACAGAGAAGTGTGTGTGATCAGCAGGCTTTTTCTGTTGCTAAAGGTGAATTGCAGTGTATAAAAGTGAATTGATGTTTTCCATTTCTGTTATATCGCATCGCAATAGCAGCTATATATAATAAAACTAAAAAGATTTTACTATGAACATGATGGCGCAGCATTTGCTTTTATGAAAGCGTATTCAAGCTCTAACTATATGAACTTGATAGTACTGCATGTCTTGTCAGCAGCCAAAATAAATCGCTCGTTGTTATGAAACCACTGAGAATCATCAGCTAACTCAGCAGTTTCCCTCAGCTACGGAGCGTTTTAGCATCTTTCAACTCATTGTTTTGGTTTTACAGTCCACAACTTACTGAATTAATTCACTCCCACCTGCTTACATCAATCACATTTACAGCTCTGATTAACCAAATATACCTGCCCAGCACCAAACAGCAGATGGACAGAGTTAGCAACTAGCTGGTGAACATAATGGAGCATTTAACAGCTAAAGAGGAGTTGGTAGAGACCAGAAACAGAGCTAAAAGGACAGTAAATACTGGACTTTGATGATGTTGCTTTTGGATGTGTGACTAGGCAACTGTTTGTCATATCAAATTAACATGCCAGTGTTGTATTTACAGCTTGTTGTGGCTGCCAGAGTGGCCAAATAATGATTTAATGCAAGTTTAAGACGTCCCATTCTTTCTTCTTCATTCTCCTGTTGCCATTTTGCCTTAATCCTCAGCAGCTGTTCTAGCTTACAATTAGTCTATAAGTGATTTTAGAAGAAAGTTCATGGGATAGTATATTTTGGATCTTAGTTTTATGACAAATTCTAAACCATCCTTCTTGTGTCTTACATTTACAGCGTGTTTCACTGCCTTGCTCTTCAAATGTGCTACAATCTGTCCATTTCTTACAGTACATCACCGTATTTTTCCATTTCAATATCTCAGCCTGCTTTCCGTCATTTCTGTCTAAATCATGCTGGATATTGGTACTGTATATTTCCATTCCCTCCATTTGTCTCTCCTCTGTTTGTTTTGAATATAATCTCTTAGACAATCAGTTTCAGTACTGTATTGATAATCTTCTCAGAACTCATCTTTATCCTCCATACAGCAAAGTCATTTCTCAACAACTGGGAAATTTCTCACTCGCAGCTTGTTGGGTGTTAATAATTCGGCTGTCACCACCACCACACTGAGCAGTTTCATTCATTTTCATTTTCCATGACATGTTTGCTAGACCTTCCTTTCCATTTGTCAATCTGTCTTCTCTGTTCCTGAGAAGGCTTCGTCCTCTTGCTGTCCCATTCTGAAATATCACAGTGAGTCCATGGATGTTCTTAAGCAACTTCCACTTCTCAACATGAATTTGACCACTCATTCCCTCTCCCTTCCTGGATGTAATGGAAGTCTGGATTTATCTCCATGTCAGCAGCTGCCTCTGATTTCCCTGGAGGGTCTGACAACTCCCTCTGTCATTTGTAGCATCAGATTTCTTTTCAGTCAACATGGCCATGTAATGCACCCAACTCCTTTCTATATATTTCGATATTATCCGTTCTAGCTAGCTAGTCTAAGCTAATGCTAAAAGTCCATGAGTTGGTTGTCTGTCTCAAGATGACTTTTTTATGTTTCCAGCTGATTTGTTTGGGTCTTAAATTTGCCCTTGATTGCTACATACACAATATAATGTGTTCTGGCATGGGATTTACCAAACGTTCAATTTAAGTGAGATCGTTTTTTTAATTATAAAACACCCTCTTACTCTAAACTTTCAAAGCTAGCTTTCAAAGAGTGTTGCTTAAGATGTGGTGCAAAAGATGGACTTTGGGTGCAGCTATTATATTACTATGAGCTTAATTAGAAACAAATGACTTACATAAACACTTTAATCAGAATAAACTTTCTTATTCCAAGAGAAATGTCATTACATTTGAAAGTGTAATATCTATCTGAGCATGCTCGCCCACATGACATGAAGTAGCTCCGGGGAGATCATGGTGGGTGGCTTGTCTTGAGTATGAGTAGTAAAAAGAGTCACTTCAGTAGTTGTGGTTTGATCAGATTTGATTGACAGTTGCCTGGCAACATAAGCAAACAACAAAATGTCATAATAATCTGATTCAAATTTTGCTTAACCCTTGTTCCAACATGGAAGTACGTGACAACATCATATTCCAATTGAACCCTGCTCAGGTTAAACCAGTACAAAATACTCAAATACTATTATGTGAAATATCCAAGCAAAGTAATTGGGGGACCATTTAATATGATCTTTAAATTGACCGTTTGTAGGTGCAAACCTTGCTTACTGCCATACCTCCCGTGAGCGCTCCCGATCTCATCTGATCTCAGAAGATAATCAGGGTCGGGCTTAGAAAATATATTTCCGGCATCTTTAAACTACATTCTGCAGCATATTATATTATATTAATATATTCTTCTTACTCTTTCATAAGAGATCTCAAATTTACACTTACCTTGTCATCTCGCAGCAGTAACCTTTTCAAGTCCTTTGTTTCACTTTCACGTCTCTATTACAACCTTCCTGAGCACGCAGCCAACATATAACTGGGGTTGTCAAACTGGGGTTGACAACCTGCACTTTGATTCTAACCACTGTGCAGTGAATTACAATAAATCACATACTGTACTGTATTGTAGCTGAATAATGTGACACTTTTAATGTCATATCACCCCTAGCACTCTCATCAGATTTACACAGTAGTGGTGAGAAACAGCAATGACAAGCATGTATTGCATTTATAAAATTAGCCCCCCCAAAAAATCATGTTTTTCTTTGTGTATGTGAGTGTGTGTCACTCAAGCACTGTTTATGAAATATAACATGATACACAGTGATTTGCCATAAGCTCTATTCCTCAACATCTTTTTCAGACCATGAACACTGCAACTTACCTGCTCATCAGGTTTAATTTACCCATTTAGCTTGAACCTGCAAACCATAGAACATTAATTTTACCCTAAATACATCAATGCTAAACGAGTGTCCTTCATAATTACAGACTGTTAGTTTCTTCTCCTTTTGAGCAAATAATGATAACTTCTGTAGAGCAGTTCAATCAATACACTCACATTGTGTGCACAGTAGTTTTGTTTTCTTTTGTGTATTTAAAAAATGTTTTGTTCAGATATTTTTGAACCATCTCCAGTATTTTCCAAGCTCCTGTCATTTAGCATCATAGGGCTTCTGTCATGTGATCCTTGATGTACTGAACTGTGTTGCTTAAAAGAATCCAATTCAAGCAAGAGACTTGTGCATCAGGAAACTGCCTGAGGATATTTTCAAATACGTGACAAAAGAAGTGAGCCAAATAAGGAAAAAATACAGTTATTTCCCCCTCACGGGCAACATAATAGGCAATTAGCTTGTGAAATCATCGGGGTGGGGGGACGGCTCAATTGTTTGTTCCAGTCACAGCGAGGCGAAGCAGCAGCTGAATTCTTTCTTTGGGCATTGTTGTTTTTGAACACACTCTTTTCTTTCTCCCTCTCTGTGAAGGCGTCCATAAAACGCTGCTCTTGCCACAAGGTATAAACATAGCATTGTGATTCTTATGTGTAACAAGAAGTAGAGAAATTAGAAAGACAACGACAATCCTAAGCAGGCTTTACATACTTCAACCACACATTTCCACGTACAGTGTGTTACCTACTGTAACTATTGCATGTGCTTTCCAAATGTACTACTACTGAGGACAACCACCATATCTTCTAAAAATCGTTTTCATATTCATCTAATTTGCATGACCAAATACCTGCAAAACTATTCCCGTTCCCATCGTTCTCACTTGTAGTTGGTGTTTAGTGCTAATTATCAAATATTAGCAGGCTAAACTAAGATGTGTTAGCATTTAGCTTGAAGCACTGCTGAGCCTAAGTACTGTACAGCCTCTTCAGAGCTGCTAGCGTGACTGTAGACTCATAGACTTACAAATGTTATAAAGTTTATTTGAAAGTAACGATTATATAATACATTATTACTGTTCCTACTGTATACTTTTTATGTTTAGGAAGTTTAAATCGCATTAAATTAGGGGCATAATGACATGGGCTTGACTTGGGATTTGAACCTTACTTGGGACTTACAAAACAATAACTTTGTCTCACCTCATAAGAATCTCATACTTCCTCAGTTGGATAAAAAAAAAACGTAGCCAGTGAATATCATTCCAGCAGCATTTAATGTTACTCTAAAAAGTGGTATAGCAGTATAGAAACATATTTTTTAGCAGATAGGCTTGATATCCAACCAGATTACATTCTGTGACATTGAAAACTGTTGTGAATGTAGGTCATTTCCATCCTTTAAGCCCAGCCCATGAGTACTGGGCTGTGTATATATCTGTATACTTTGTCAACCATAAATCTATGATGCAATTTCCCCAGCTGCTGTCTCTCTCTCTCTTTTTCTATATCTCTCTGTCTCTCCCTGCATTTTACCCACACCCTGGGGCATTGGCTTTTGAAAAGATTCAATTTGAAATCCTGTCTTGCATATTTCACAAGCTCAACCTGTTTTTATACCCTGTGCTCGGTTGTTGCTGGAAAGATGTTTCATTGACATTGCATGGGGATGCCTGTGGTTATACTGGTCTGTGTGTATATGCGTGCATACCGTATGCGCAAGCAGTTTGTTCCTAAATCCTGTAAGGCAACTATCCTCATTCAATCTTACAATTCAACACGAAAAATAAAAGCCTACCCTTTTACAGCAGGAGGCAAGAAACTTGTGTCAGCAGTGTCTTGTTTTGTAGTCTCACCTCAACCTGCTCACACTGTGATACCGATCACCTGCCCTCCATAAAAGAACCAAGTGCCTGTATATTAACAAGAGCCAAAGGCTGATGCTCTGCTTTTCAGAGATATAAACCGGTCGCCATTGATCTCAATGACCAGAATCTATGGATTACATATAAAAATACAGAATCACTCACTTTTATACCAGGTTTCTTCTCTTCTCTTTGCCTCCTTCTTGCTAAATAGTGCTATTTATGAGCAATGTCGCCCTGACCAAGTGAGCGCCGTATTGATTGGCATCTCCATAACCAATTCATCTCTTCAAGATTGATCACAGGAGAGGAGCAGAAAGTACAAAGAGGACACCACCTACTATGCATCACTGCATGTCTACTGAAGGTGGATTTCAGAGGTCAAAGTTGGCCATATTTGGTATAGTACAAATCTTATATACATATATATTTTTTTTTTTTAATAATTAAAATAGGACTTTATTACATCATTCTTTCCGAGAAGAGTTCATTACATTTTGGATGATTTTCCAATCTGATCAGTGTTCCAAAATGACCCTTCCCCTAGCAATTCATACACAAGTGCACAGGCTTTCACTTTGCAGACACTTTGGAGAAAAAAAAAGCGCAGATACTGTTAGCATTGTGACTCATCCACTGCCTATCTCATGATTTAAAAATGTCATTGCGATATTTGTTAACCATTATACACTGATGCTTCAGTCAACGTAGCCAAGAATGTGCTGCTGGCTCTCCGGAGATTCCACAATATGCAGCAAGCATGTGAAATGGTTCCTCTGTTCTTTTCTGGACTGTATTGTCTGCTTTGAAACGAGGGGGCGGCTCTTGTGGGAGCAAGAGTGCTGTGTGGTGTAGCTGATGTATGTTTCTGTTTGACCTTGATTATGGAAAACAAAGACTCTGAGGCAAGATATATGGCTTTTCATCAGCTGATGAAGAGAGACCCAGATGGATTTATTTGATTCCAGAGAAATACTGAACTATTTATTTTATACTGTAGGCTTTTATTCTCAGGAAAAGGTTTGTCCTCTTGGACCATACTGTCAATAAACCCAGTGTGTAGTATATCAACAACTATTGGATGGATTGCCATTAAATTATGTACAGACATTCATGGTGCCCAGCGGATAAAGCCTGACTACTGATCCCCTGACTCTTCCTGTAGCGCCACCATGAGGTTGATATTTGTGGTTTTAAAATATTGGATTGGATGGATTGTCATGAAATTTGGTGCACACACACTCATGACCCTCTCAGGATGAAGTGTAATAACTTTGGTGGTTTCCTGATTTTTCATCTAGTATCTATCATCAGGTCAACACACGCGTTTAGTGCTAATTAGGAAATAACAACAAGCTAAACTAATATGGTGAACAGGGTAAATATTATACCTGCTAAACTTTAGCATGACAGCATTGTCACTATGAGCTATGTTCATGCACTATGTTAGCATGCTGACGTTAGTATTTAGCTCAAAGCAGTACAGCCTGACAGCATAGTCTAACATATCCTGACTTTTAGTCCCTCAAATGGGTCAAGCTTCTAAAATTCTGGACCCTACAAGTCCCATAATGCAGCTTGGTGTTTTTCCTTAGACCCTCCCACCTTAAATGCCCACATTTTGAGCCTCTTTTTGTTGTATCTAGATTTTCCATCAGTGTGAGATTGAAGTGAATTAGCTGGAATACAGAATGTTTTTTAAAAATAATTTTGTACCGCTTTATAACATGGTGAAAATAATGCAATCAAACATTGAACTTTAAAAAAGTCACAGTCTGAATTCTCTGCTGTGCACGTGGCACTAAGTCATGGTTTTTCTGCTTGCAAAGTCTGATGAATTTCAAATACAATTGGGTGATGTATTCATCAAATTTACCCCATACATTACCCTCTCCATGCATCAGAAGGAAGAAATATGATTATTTATGCTGAAGCCTCTGCTCTCCAGTCTGCACTTATGTTCTGCCTGATGAACTGATTAATTCTCTATAAGCAGTATGAGAAACAGATATAAGGGAAGTGGGAAGGGAGAAGGAATTTAGTATAGGACAGATTCCTGCTCAGCTTGAGAGACAGAAAATAGAACAGAAAGGGAAATAAGTTTTTACTGGCTAATTCTTCTGTATCCGAAAAACATAAAGTCCATGTATAACATTGAAAATAAAATCACTTTCTTGAGTAAGAAATGATAGCAGCGAGCTTCAGGGATCTGATCTGCTGATGTGGTTTTCCTCACATAATGCCCTCTTCAGCAACTCTTTGGCTGAGGTCCACCAGAGGATAGACCCTTTGAACCCCACTACTCACACATTCCAATATCTCAATTCTGCTGCTACACACCTCCGCGGTGATGATGCAGCAAAAGCTCTGCGATCAAGGTTAATGAAAGTCGAAGCAGCCCACGGCGACTGAGTTCACGCTGAAGACATAATGAGTGGACCGCCTGCAAAAACACGGCGTTCTTCCTGTCAGTGTCGTGGAAAAACTGCCTTAAGTTGAACAAAAGACACAGAAAAACAGGTTGTTGACAAATATACATTGTACAGTAGCAGACAGACAACGGAAATCACAAGCTACCTCAAAGAGAAAATACAAGAATACAGCTTTTATAGTATTCTGGAGACAAAGAAACTCTTTTCTATTGGTCAGACTTACGTGGTTCAACACAGAAAAGCTAGGTGAGAGTTCATGACTAGAGATAAGAATAACACTGGAACTATTAAGTAATCAAAGTAAATACATACGTATATAATTACTAAATATTAATTAGTATACAATCAAATTATTATGAATGGATGATTAAATGTGAATAAACGATAAGTTATGAGCTCACAACAAAGTTTACTTTGACATCAGATGTCATCACCTTTACACAGTGCAAGAGATGCTCAGTGGCTGTAGTCAGCACTGGGACCCCCCTCCCTCCCAATGGAGCCACTTGCCCTGGCTGTTGAATACATTTTGAGAAAAACAATGAAAAACAATTCAAGCACAGATATGTGTCTGTTTAGCCCTCCATTTTGTATAAGGGCTAAATAACATTAAATTTAGTCAGATATATTTTGGGAAATATGCTTATTTGGGACCAGTAACTTCCTGAAGTCTCCACTGGTCGCTTTGCAGCTGATCCATTATTTTCCCAAATGTCAAACTATCACTTTAAGCCGAAATCCACCCACATCTCGGACTGATCCTTTAAAAACCTGAGATTCTGCTTCCATGTTTTAGATTATGTCTTTGTCAGATGTCTGTGCCGCTGCACTTCTGCCCCCCTTCCATTTTGCAGCAGAAGTAATCCATACAAATGGAGAGAATGCAGCATCTCCAAAATGCATCTGCTTAATGTTTTTTGTTTTGTTTTGCCGGGGCTCAAAAAGGGAGCACGGCTGCATCTGAACCACTCAAGAGGCTCCTAACAGAGGAACTAAGATGGCCACAAGCTTGAAAAAGCTCAGGGAATTTAGAGAGAGTAGAGATACTGGTGATAGGGTTTCTTGATGATCATGTTTATTGTCTCATTATGTTTTTACCGTTTTTGTTGGCGGTGTTTTAATGCTTAAGCAGTTGGAGAAAGCTACTGTGGAAGTGTGGTGTACTTTACTCGATTAATTTTATGGCACTTTATACTTTTGTAACACGACATTTGAGAGGGAAACAATGTATTTCTTATCCCACTACATTTTAGTTGCTAGTTTCTTATCAGATTAAACGTTTTTAAACGTAAAAAACATATGCTAAGCTTATAAAATGCAACACATTGTTAAAGATTAAACCAGTGGTTTCCAACCTTTTGGGCTTGTGTCTACAAAGTGTCTAAAGATTAAAGAAAAGAACATTTATTTTTACTTCTTTCTTACCAATTTAAACGCCGGTTTAGCTTGTGACTGTTTGGAGGGGCCCCAACCCCTAGGTTGGGAACCATTTGACTTAACTACCAAACTGTATTTAAAGGAGACTGTCCTCAGCAAAAATGACAGCATCAGTTTCAGCTAATACCCCAAAACAAGCATGCATGAACATGAGCGTGCATGTGTGAACAACTATATTCGCACATACTCAGAATAAAGTGTCTTTTTTGTGTGAAACAATGTATTTGTGCTAACTGTTGCAAAAGCTGCAAGTATGGAAATGGTGTGCAGCCGAAAGCCAAATAAAGCCTAAACTCTCATGTATCCCGATTCAATTCAGTTTGTTTGCTTCCCATCATATTTTGTATTTACAAATTACATGTCCTGTTGAATTTTATAGTTGTAAATCAAAATTGTTTCTGATATTAATTCAGATTCCTTACAACCCACCGATTCGCTTTAACACTCGTGGACATTTGCTTTGTAGGTCTGGTATTGTAAATTGTTGCCCAGGTGATGCACTAACACACACCACCAGCAGACAGACCTGAACTCACACCGCAATCATAGCCGAGACAGCAAGAGACGTCAGAAGGACGCGGTAATTATGTTCTGGATGGAATGCACGGAGGCCACTGCGCTCATCCGTCTTCAGTACTGACGGAAAGATGAGAGGAGAGAGAGGCAGCATCCAGGGCTTGTCTCCGCCTCGTCAGTCACTTTGACACCTGGAACCGCTCAATCTCCTTACCTGGTGGAGGACAGACTAGCAGGGATGCTGTGTGTGTGTGTGTGTGTGTGAGAGAGAGAGACAGACAGTTGGACAGAGAGGATGACAGGAAGCTTTACAAAATGGAGGAAAGGAATGAGGATGAGAAAATTTGATGTGCAAATAGAGTGTGTGAGCGACAGACTTAGAGGTTGGAGTTGTTGAAGTTTACAATAACTTGAGCGAAGCACACACATGCTTGAAGTAAATACACACACGTGTATATTATGTTATCAGTGACAATATTCAGTCACACAGTGATTTTTTAACTGCGTCCACTCTCAAATAATCCCACCACATCCACAATGTGTGTAACTTTTTGTGCTTCACCTTATCAGTCACATAATTTAGACGCAAATCCAGCCGCACTTTTGGGTCGTCAGATTACCTCTCGCAAGGACAAGTGCTCCTGCAAAATGCAAATAGGAGAGACTACATTTAGATTCCCAACAATGAGCAGAAACATCGTGAGCAAAGAGACGGTAGTGCTACAGAACGTCTGAAAGAAGTCTTCTGTTTTTCCAGGCAGGTCTATTTTTTGCACACAAAAAAGCTTACCTGCAGCCGAGAGTCGGAGCAACAGACTTTATTTCTCTATTCATTATTCATTACCCATACAAGCTCTATTTTAGAAGTTGCAGACCCAGCTTTATGCCTGCTAAAGATACTTTCTCCTCAAGCTTAAGTGCCGCCATGTGTGATGAAAATAAGAAATCCTCTTGTGCAGGAAGAGGAAGCAGACTGGATTTCACTGCGTTCAGACACACTAGAACAGAAAGTGAGCATTATATACAGACTTATACACACTTTATTTAATACATACATTTATATAGGACTGCAAATTGTAGGCAGGTATGTAGAGGTTACATTTCCTCCCCTCTTTTCACTTTTCTTTGCAATTCTGCAAAAAAAGTTTGTCTCTCTGAGGGGGGGGGGGGGGGGGGGGGGGGGGGGGGGGGGGGGGGGGGGGGGGGGGGG